>ML820653.1:37000-49028 GCA_009831015.1 Picea engelmannii
AAGAAAACCCATAGATCAAACTATGTTGCTTTTTCAAACAACTATGCGTGCCTTTGGCTTGGTGTTGTCGACTTATAACTGTTATGTGGCTTATCTCGTGAAATGGCTCATGACTGGGTACGCTAAGCTTTGTGACTTGAATAGAATTTATTGGTTCGCCAATTGACCTGTAGGTGGACATTTGGCGTATGCAAGAGGAAAAGAGTTTTTTTTTATTTTTACACATGGAAACATTTTCGGCAGTTAAGGTCATTCTGACAGACTACCTTAGCTACCGAAAACAACCTGTTTCGGCAGTTAACTAGACTAAAACAGACAAGCTAAACTGCCGAAAGCTGAGACTTCGAATTTTGAAGGCCAACACTCACAGAAATAAAGTTTTTTAACCCGTTCTATCACCCAAAATGACGGTGCGTTTTTGGGAGATAACAAAAATAATCACAAAACATGAATTATGCATACTTGGTGTGAATCATAGCGATTTGACACAAAAGCTGTTAAAAAAATTCTTCAAAACAGGAAAACACATATAAACTTTTGACAAAAAGGATCTAATTAACGTCATAAAATCAGTCATATCACGGGCCCAACATTACCCCCACACCTAATATTTTGCAGGTCCCACTACAAACAAAAATAAATTGCCACTTGTGACTAAGCTTGCTGAGGAGGATCAACTTTAGAAGCTTCTCCTTCTTGCCGTGAATATTTTGACTTATGCCTCTTCTGTTGCTTCAATTGTGCTCTAAGGTTGCGGTTGGATTTGGTCATCTTGTCCACCAACCTTTGAAGGGAATCCACCTTTGTTTGGAGGACTGCATTATCATGGTGAAGATGTGTGTCCATAGTCTTCCTATCTTCCAACTATTGTAGCAGATGAAAATTCTCTTTTTGTAGCTTCTCAATTTTTGGAGCAAGATCAATTATTTCAGAGGAAGGCTTAGATCCTTTGAAATATGAAGAGTGTATGTCATTCTTAGGATCTGGGGTAGGTATTGGTGAGGTAGGAGTAATAGGGGGTTGATGAGGAGAACTAGGTTCTGATTTTGTCTTTCTTTGAGGCTCCAATTCATTTGGAGATACTTCCCTAAGTATTTTGTGAGGACTCTCGAGGTCGGAGGATACTTGAATAGGGTCTGAAGTAGTCAGGGGTTTTACATATGGTTTTCCTCTTATGCTCTGGGTACTCTTTCGAAAGGATCCTCTATTAAATCGATTAGCACCTCTCCTATTTGTGGGAACTGTAGGAAAGTATTGTTGAATTACCTCTTGGAGCTTTTTGGGTGTAGGATCAAGAGATATTGAAGGTATCAGGGGGGTTAACAATAGGCTTCTTGGTCTTTTTACTCGATGAGGATGAAGGGGTTTCACGAATATTCTTGAATTTTTCTGGTAAAAAAAAGGCTTGTGCAGGAGGATTTGGAGTTCTTGGAGAGTGGGGTTTGGATGGAGAAATAGCCCTTAGGCCAAGTGTCTTTTTGTTGGTCTTGATTGTCAAGTGAGGGTTTGCAAATTGATAAATGAATGTTTCCCAAGTTTTCCCTTGTTTTTCTAATTCATCTAGAACAAGGAGTTTGATCAGGCCATGGTGAAAGAGGTTGTTGTGGGGGTTGGTTACATTCTTCCTCACTTGAGAGGACATCTTCTCCAATCTCTTTAGAAAGCAGAAGGGAAATTTCAAAGGTTTATTGAACTGAAATTGAGCTAACAATTTGAAATGATAGGCTTTAAAGGTGGAATATCTACCTTCACATGTGATCAACTTGGTGATGACTATGAGAGGGTTGATCAGTTCCTCTTTTATCCACTCCTTGGAGTATCCTCTTGGTTCTGAGATGTTCTAGAATTTTGGCTTAAAAACCCTGTTATAGCTTGAGCGCAACAGCTAGTGGTTTTTAAACCATCTATCTCCCACTCTTGGAAGATTTGTGGCTGCAACAATGGATTCCTATGAGACCCCAAAGGTAAGATACCCCACATGTGTTGTATTCCCATAAAAAATGAGGGCGAATTGCATTGAGATGCCATCATCGTGGCCCTGAAAGTGGGATAAAAATGTCCCCCATCCTGTGTGAAAAAACACCTCCCTACACTGTGAAAACTCGGGAATGGAAAAAAGGTATGTGTAGGAAGAGGGTTCATACCTCTTGGGCATCGTGATGATGTGAAGAAATGAATAGAGGATAAATTCACCAAGAAAGGGTGTGATCGGGTCAAGGATTGGAATGAATTGAAAAGAGGCCAAGCGCAATTCGAACAGAGGAACAAATGACCGAGGTTGAGCGTGTTCTTAAAAAGGGGGCAATGCAAATGGCAGAGGTGAATTGGTATAATAGGTAACCCCAACCCATTTTTTAATGCACCTAGGGTGGAAATGGTTGCACACATGCGGGCACGAGTTTCCATGTTTGAACAATTTTGAATTCAAAGGCACGTTTTTGGGGGAAATCTTAATGATGCGAAGTTAGATCAATGTCCAAGTCTTTTGACTTGGACATTTGATCATAAACATGTCTAAAGTTTGCATCCTCAATATTGATTGCCTTCAACCAATTCAATTAAATGTCATTGATTCCTGATTACCTGAAATTGTGGACAATTACAGGTGTGTAAATTCATATGGAACTTCGTTTGACACCTCATACAACACTTCATATGACACCTCATATGGCACTTCATATGACACCTCTGTGTTAAATACATTTTTACCTCCTGTAATGGATAGCCTGCAATATTGAAATGGTTTTGACAGTCACATTGGTTAAGTAATGGAGGCAGAATGTTCCATTGTTATTAATTTTTCCATCATGCTCACTCAATCCACTTGCATAGAACATGTAATGTCAATCCTAAAATGAACAACATGTAACAAAAATAAACCAACAGAGTGGTCTGTTAAGGACATGTACAACAATTTATAGCACACAAGATTTTAGCACCTCAAAAATAAAATGATTGTTGATGTAATAACCTGTATTATAAAAATAATACATGAATTTTTACAAATATTTACTTTTCTAGGCAATGATCATTTGTCAACTCATGAACCCCTCCCCCACACCTAAGTATTGTGACACATCACAATAAAAAATATAGGAAACTAGTCAGTTTTCCCAATAGCCAAAGATTTACAGCTTGTTAAGTATAAAGATAAATTTCACAGATTGGTCTGATGAGACGGTTAGAATATGGCCCCACCTATAGGATAAGAGATACTATATATATATAAGAAGAGGTAGGTAAGAGAGTTTCAAGATAGTCTTATAGTTAGTTCCAAATGGAAAGTTTATGGAGTTCATTAACCTTAGCCTAACCATACATAATTCATGTCATCTTTGTCTACAAGTAATGTCGTACATCAGGACATGTTAAAATTTATTATTATTTATTTTTCGTCAATTTACCATCCTCACTAGGTAGAGTGCCCCGCTGCTAGCAATCCTATTCAGTACTTCAATGGGTTTACCTAGTCATACCACATACCGATACTTGCTGCCAGCAGACTTGTTCAGTATCCCGACGGGTTAGCCTCTTTCACGCTCAGAGACTGGCCCTCCATCTTTTAAGATTTTAGTATAATATTTCTTTATGCAAGAATATGGGGGGACATCTCTGAAAACTATTTTTTCTTTCTTTTTTCAATTGGGATGGTATTTATGTTAGAGGATGACTTTCCATTATATTTCTTAGTGATTGTCCTGATGTAAGGTGTACTTAAGAGGATATGGCCTATCTAAAGATATGATATAATCAAGTTATTTAGTGTATAGTGGATGGTACCATTGAGAAAGAACATAAAGGTATCTCTAGGCGCAACTTACTTTCTTATTTTGTAGTTATTGTGATGTTTCCATGACTAACCGCTAATCAGAACTCCTTCTTACTCTTTAATAAAGATACTTTACTCACTTACTCAGGTTTCTTGGGAGAAGTTGTATGAGAGACCTCTAAGATTGATGGTTATGGTATCACTTCCTTATATAGTGGTGAAGATTTTCAAGAGAAACTATTTTTTTTTAAATGCCTTAAGAAAAAATTAAAAACTTTGCAGAAATATGGCTAATTACAACAAGTCAATATTCATTTGATGCTTGGCAGACAACAAGGTTCAAGTGTCACAATTTTTTGAAGAAAAATCTTTCTTTTATATTTCCTTGAAACTGTCTACTCCTGGTGAAATAAATACCTACAGAAATCTCTATGGTTGCTTTAACAATAAAATTCAAAATTATTTACATATGTACAGTAGAAAATTCAAAAAACTTTCAAGAACAAGGGGGGACTTCCCCATCTACTAAGTCCAGTGCCTTGTCAGTTGACATGACCTGTAGAAAATCCCCTTTGGAAATGGGCTTATCATAAAATTTGATTCGGTGTTCATTTACTACAAAGGAGACTTGTCCATCGTCAATTGTTTTGATTTTCATAGCTCCATTGTCATATACAATGACTACCTCGTAAGGGCTCAACCACTGGGTGGTGAGTTTTCCTTTGAAGGTCTTAAATCAGAAATCAAACAACAGAGTCCAATCACCAGGTTGGAAGTGTTTCTTCTTAATAAACTTTGCATGTCACTTGATCCTATGGTTTTGGACTAATATTGTTCATTGGATGGAATCTTGCCTGATCTCATCCAACTCATTTAGTTGTAGGGCTCGTTATTTCTCAGCCTCATCTAAGTTTAATCCCAATTCTGCGGCAATACGAAAGGTCCTTACTTGGAATTCTATTGGTAGAAGTACTTGTTTCCTGTACACTAGCTCATAAAGGGTGTGTCCGGTGGTGTTTCTCCAGGTGGTCTAGTAAGCCCACAAGGCCCCTGAAATCCTATCAGTCCAATCCTGGTGATGTAATTGAACAATATTGGTTAATATATCTTCCATAACTTTGTTTGTATATTCTACCTGACCATTAGCTTGCGGGTGGTATGGAGAAGATTTATAGTGTTTAATCCCATATTTCTTTGTTAGCTCTCTCATCAACTTGGAAGTGAATTGAGTGCCCTGGTCTATAAAAATTTCATGAGGGACACCAAAGAGGGTAAATATGTCTTCATAAATGAATTCGACAACTGACTTTTATGTTGCCCTGAATAGGGCTTTTTCCTCTACCCATTTGGTGACATAGTCTGTACAAATCAAAATATAGTTCTTCTTATGGGACATGGGTGAAATTGGTCCTACAAAGTCAAGGGCTCATTTTTCTAAGGGTTCTATCATAACTTGGGTGCGCAAGGGAATTTCGTCAGCTGATGTAGGTCTTCCTATCCTTTGGCAACTATCACAACTCCTCACATACTTGGAAACATCTTTTAAAATGCTAGGCCAATAATATCTTGAATGTAACACCTTATATGTTGTATGCTTGTCGGAAAAAATGGCCACCACATGGTCCATCATGAAAACTTCATAGTATTTCTGGTACCTCGTCCTCTCAGACACATATACGAATAATCAAATCAGGACTTGTGCGAAAAAGTTCATGGCCAACCCAGGAGTAATTAGCACTCTTTGTAATAATTTTATTCTTTTCATGAGGTGACAAATGAGACAGTAATTTCTTAGTAGCCAGATAGTTTTCCATATTCGCAAACCACAAGGTATTTACAGAGAGGGAAAAAAGGTGCTCATCTGGGAAACTATCATCTACAAGGATATTATCATCATCATTTTTTATTCGTGAAAGAAAATAGCTCACAAAATAAATGGCATAGGACTGCTAGTCCACTTTCTACCCCAGTATCCCTCCTATTACAGTGTCAGAGGCATCAATAGATATGTGAAATGGGAGAGTCCATTTGGGCCCTCTAAGAACTAGTGCCACAGACAACTTAGCCTTCAGGGTTTCAAAGGCAGTTTGACACTGCTCAGTCCAAACAAAATCAACATCCTTTATTAACAGTCCAAACATAGGTGCAACAATCTTTGTAAAATTTTAAATAAACCACCGGTAGTATCCGACATGTCCAAGAAATATTCTTACCTCTTTCTGAGTATTGGGGGGTGGAATTCTGACAATGGCCTCAATCTTTGCAGGATCGAATTTTATTCCTTCAGATGAAACATGATGTCCTAGAACCACTCCTTCAGTTAACAACATTTTACATTTTCATGTCTTAGAGATAGGTTCATTTCTTGGCATCTAATAAGAAATTTTTCTAAGTTATCTAAGGCTTCCTGGTAAGTGTTTCCATAAACTACGAAGTCATCCATGTAGACTTCCACACAATCATGAATAGGATCAACAAATATCCCTAGTACTAGTCGTTAAAATGTTGCAGGAGCATTACACAATCCAAATGGTAAGACCCTATAGGCACAGGTGTCCCAAGGACAAGTAAAGTTGGTCTTGTCCTGGTTCTCGAGTGCTATGACAATTTGATTATACCCGTTGTACCCATCTAAAAAGGAGAAATACTTATTTCCATACAAGGTATCTAGAACTTGGTCAATGAAAAGAAGAGGAAAGTAATCCTTCAAAGTGGCTTTGTTGAGTTCCCAGAAATCAACACAAATTCTCCATCTCCCGGTCACTTTCTTTTGAACCACTACAAGCGGGGATACCCGCTTACTGTCGGAGATGGGATAAATAAATCCAACATTTAATAACTTTTGGATCTCCTCTTTTACTATATCTTTGAGTGTTGGGTTCATCCTTCTCTGGGGTTGCCTAATAGGTGTTCAACCTGGGTATATATGTGATGGATGCATGTGTTGGGGTGTATACCGTTCATGTCAGTGTATTCCCAGGCAAATGATCTTGATTGTTCTTTAAGGATACTTACTAACTGTTTTTTTTGGTCTGCATCTAGCCCGTAGTTTATATGTAAAAATTTCCCTGGACTAATCTCGTAAGGCATAGTATAAGATGTGGCAGACTCATCTATCTCGAAGATAAAAGATTTCTAAGACAAAATGGATGGGTCCAATTTTTCCTAAAATTCTTTCCCAAACATGTACTCAAACTGAGGAAAGGATTGTGGAAAATCCACATATGTGATAGAAGAAATGAACTGGTTTAGCACATTTTCCATTGTGTTCTCCTGAAGTGCCCATGCATGGTCACTTGGCAATACAGGTTCTTCCCAATCCTCATTCTCATATGGACACTCAAGCCACCATATATTCTCCATGATAGGTTGGGATGGAGGGTATATGGTGAGCTTCTATATAGAAAGTCCATTTGATATGGTCATTTCTCCCATGAGTGGATAACAAGGAAGTGTATTGGGTACTCCCATGAGGCTAAAGTAACTATGATTTCATCCAAAATTCCTTCAGGTATAACCCTAGTTTTATCTGCTAATTCCAAAATGGTTGGGATAGGTCTAAGAAGAGGTTTTAACTGTAAATGATCTAAGATAATAGCAGTCATAACATTTATGGTTTCCCCTAGGTCTATGAGAGTGTTCCCAATGGAAACCTCATTAATGGTTATGGTCACTATGGGATTTCCAGGGTTCCCATATTTTTCTAGCTTTGGTTTCTCTGACATGTATTCAAAAAGTTCTCCTATCAAATGTATTCTAGGAGGGTCCTTCTGCTTCCTACCTGGCTTCTTAATTCACAATTCTTTGACTACCTTAATGTCTTGAAGCAAGGGAATCTTGACACAAATATTCTTCAACTCATTCAAGATGTCAAATTTATGTCGGGTGGTAGGTTTCTCGATTACTAATCTATCTGGATACAGAGGGCCTTCGTAATTTGTGAAGGTTCACTTTGGGGAAGCTTGGGTTCTTGGTCCTTAGGAATAATAATATCTTCCCACCTAGTGTCAATCGTGGGTTGTTTAGTGGTTTCTTCTTCTTCTTCTTCCTGGATAACTATTGAAGGTCTCTGCCTATCTAGAACTTTTCTCAATCTTAGTTGAATTTCCTGTAATGGAACGTGAGTAATAACATATGTCGAGAAGGCTTGCATATCAACATTGTGAAGAGGTTGAGGGGGAATTATTATTGGGATTCGACACTGGTTTTGTCGGTAATAGTGTCGGTCTTGGGGAGCTTGCATTATGATATTTTTGCAGTTGTTGTTGTGGAATAGGAGGAAACGGTGGTGGGAAAAAACCTGGCAGAAGATGCAGAGTGTTCGGTGGAAACTGAGGATAAGGATGGTTGGACATAGGAACAATTGGAGCTTGAGGGTTTCCTTGGTTATGACCTCCTCTCCATCCTTGAAGCCAAGGATGTTGTTGTTGATAATAGAGTGGAACTTGAGATTGTAGATCTGGGTATGTGGGTTGGTTCTTATGCTTCCATGACCTCCTAGGTGCATAAGCGGACTCCCCAAGATACCCACTCCTATAGATGACTAATAAACTGGGAAATGATGGACATTTATTAGCTAAATGGTCTTATGTGCAGAAGCCACAAACTGAAATGTTATCTAATGGGAATTCCCTTGAGGAATGCTTCCTCCTGCATCTTGGGCAATATATTCTCATTGTTGCATTTTCCTCCTCCTATTTCTTTTTAATCTCTAGGGTGTCCAAATGGGAACCTATTGTTCTTAAGATATTTTTCTTGAAGTTTTCTAAAAGTTTCCCTATCTCTTCTCTTGTGATACCACCTGAACTAACTAGTTTTAAGTTTCTACTATAAGGGTTCAGAACATTCTTTCATGTTTTAGCTCTACTCCTTGAGTAATTATTACACATTTCACATATTCTAGAAAATGGTTTATGAGAGATGTCACTTGATACCATCAGATTAAGAATATCTAGGTATTCTTCTGAAATTCCCTTAAGGAAAAGATCCCTAACTGCATCCTCTGGGAGGTCATGGTATTTTGACTTCTGGGAGATGTATGAAAACCGTTCCATGTAGTCCTCGAGATTCTTGTCTTCTAATTGTTGGATATTAAAGATTTCATTATGAGACTCTTTTGTCTTGCAGTAGTCTTGGTACTTATTAAGAAATATATCTTTCATGGCTTCCCAAGACCTAATGTTGGATTCTCCCAACCCCATGAACCATCTTAGTGCAGAGTCCTTGAGAGTGGCAAGAAAGAGTTTTAGTTTCTGGGCATGTTGTAGGTAGTTGTAGATCCTACACAAGATGTCGAAATCAAATAGGAAGGTGTCTGGATATTCACTTCTTTTACCATAAAAGGTGTGCAGTGCTGAGAGAGGAATATTTTTCATATTGGCATTTGGGGTGGTGTCCAAAATTGGAAACCCGAAGGTAGTTTCGGTTTGGTTTCCATCTTCTTCTTCCTCCCCATGTCTTACATTGTTATGATCCCCCTGATCATCCATACTGGTTTGGTTTCCAAAAAGAGAGTACCTAGGTGGTTTTATATTTGAAGAGAACAAGGTTTCCCTTTGATGGAAAGGTATTCCTACTGCTTGGTTGTTTGGGACTCTACTCAAGTCGGTTGAGGTTATTGGTGCCAAAGTTTCTGTGTCAATTTGAGAGACAAATATATTGGTTGAACTACCAAACAAGGTATTCACCTTTTCAGGGTCTATGATGTCTTCAAAGTTAGGATTTCCTGATGGTGGTAATAAAACAAAGGTTGTATTATTTGGTTCTATGGAAGGCTCGAATGAAAGTATTGCCTCCTGTTCCACTATTATTGATGCTTCAATTTTTTGTTCTATAGTGCTCCCTGTCTTAGTCTCTTCAAAGACAACTTTAGCTCTTTGGGTTGAGCCAACTCATGTTTTTCGGTATCGGTCTATGGAGCTTATGATTGGAATGTTCCTTCCCCCAAAAAGGTCCGAAGCAACCTTGGTTGAAAGATCTGATTTAGATTTAATGTATCTACCTTTTGGTCTCTAGGTCTGTTCATGAAAGCAAACAAAAAGAAAAAGAAAAACTACCATTGGTTTTGGGGGAACCTGCTATAGTAGATGCGCAAGTTCTTACCTCTTGTCTTAAATTTCCCCCACCACCAAACTAATTCTAAGGTTTAGAAGTGATATATTTCCTAACTATTTTCTACCTCAAGACAACTCCTCGACAACGACACCAAAAAAATGATGGGTGTTATATATGCACTAAAAACACACTAAAAACCCTCAATTAAATTGTCAACCCGGGGCAAGTAAACTTAGAGTTGTAGCAATATATATGCCAAGGTAGAAAGGCTGGTAGTATAGTCTAACTAAGGAAGTGGCTATCTAAGGGCTAATGTACTCAAGCAAAGACTACTAATGATCAAACCCTACTAATAAAATAAAACTATGTACCCTAAGTAACCTTTGAACAAAGGATCGATGGATAGTTCTAAGAAATCAAATGAAAACCCTACTTTAAAGCAAACTAGTTCAATCATAACAATCAACAAAAGAAAACTATCTAAAGCAATAACAATGGCAAAACTACTTGTAATTAACCTACTAAAATTTAATAAGAAACTATCTTGTGAAAGAAAGTAAATAGACAAGCAACTACCCTATCAAATAAAAAATAGACAAGTAAGAAACTAACCTATTAAAGCAAGTAAACAACTAACTAGCCTAGGATAACTTCTACAACAAGTAAACTAATCAATAAGCAACTAATTAAGCTAAGAAACAAGTGAACTCTATTCTTAAATTAAACTTCACAACTACTTCTAATTTATGAAAGGAAGTCTACTAAATTGAAAGAAAGAGGAATTAACAACTAATCTTTAATCTATGATAAGCAAACTACTCTTTAATCTACCAAAGAAACAAGACTATCTATCTTACAAAATCAAGGAAATTATCTTCTAATCTATGAAAGAAAGAAAACTATCTTCTAAAACAAGAAAACTCAAATATAGTGTTGATGGTTGTGTCTCCGGTGTCTTATAATATCACGATGGCATTTAACAATGAATGATAATTCAAGAGGGATAAACTCGATTTTGAATTCAATAGAAAAGTAAGAAGTGTGAATTAGACAATCCAGTGAGAACTTAGACATTATGGAAAAAACATCAACTATCCTGCATATCCATGTGATTATTGATCATGCATTAATCATCAACAGTTATAAAGAGACTATTCTAGTAAATTCAATTGCATTCTATGCTAATGAAGTAAATTCATACTACACTAAACTCAATAATTAACTACGAATTGAAATTGAAACCTAGATCTAAGAAAGAAATTGCATGAAGTAAACTAAACTAGTTCTATTTCGACAATTTGAATTGCAAAAAGAGAAAATACTCATAAACAGAAATTAAACATTATTTTAGCATATGAAAAGTAAGAAAATAAGCAACCTAAATGAAAAATTAAATAAATAAATCTAAATAGCAACTAGATAGGCAAACTAGAATTGAAAACTAAATGCTAATGACTATCCATCCACCGAAACCACGTCAAAGAAATCATGAATTAAAAACTATGTTTTTATCATCTATTTTAGCATAAAAGAAAACTTATCTATCATCTAATTATACATGGGGTTAGTATCTAAGCTTTCAATCTGGCTTCTACTAACTAAAAAGCCATTGCATATTAACAAGATCCTTCATAATAACCTACAAAAGAAACTAAAACAATTTGTTAAGCCCTAATATTGGCTCATTAACTCTTAATTGGGGCATATTAGATTAGTAATGTTATTTTATTTGTGTCGGCTTGCTCATTAACCCTTAATTAGGGCATATTAGATTAGTAATGTTATTTTATTTATGTCGGCTTTAGGCCATTAGTTGTAATTATACCTCCCAGTCTCCTATATATACCAAGGAGACATTTTCATTTTGAGTCATCTGGGAATTGAACATTTAAGTGGGGTAAAAGGAGGTTTCCCCCTCGAAGAGGCTTCTATCTGAAATTATCTCTTTTTCCAAGCGTTGAGTACTTTTCCTGAGGTTTTTCTATGCTATATTGATGTTTGGTTCTTAACATATGGTTTCAGAGCTCAAGGTCTTGGGGATTCGCTGCTACATCTGAGACACCGTAACAGAGAAGACACCCAAAAGTGAAAATGCATCCCATGAAATTCATGATGAGGACACAAGGAAGGTGAATCAAGAATGGAGAAACTCCAACTTTGGTTTGAAGACCAACCACATTCCTAAGATTGATATGAGGAAGTTTG
>ML820653.1:66661-78030 GCA_009831015.1 Picea engelmannii
GATCCATTTCAGAGTATCTCATTAAATGGAGGAAACTACCTGTTGAAGATTCCACTTGGGAAGATGAGTCTTTTATACAGAAGCATCCAGAGTTACTCAAGCGTTGCGGACAACACTTGTCTCAAGGGGAGGGGCATGTTAAGACCTAATATTGGCTCATTAACTCTTAATTGGGGCATATTAGATTAGTAATGTTATTTTATTTATGTCGGCTTGCTCATTAACCCTTAATTAGGGCATATTAGATTAGTAATGTTATTTTATTTATGTCGGCTTTAGGCCATTAGTTGTAATTATATCTCCTAGTCTCCTATATATACCAAGGAGACATTTTCATTTTGAATCATCTGGGAATTGAACATTTAAGTGGGGTAAAAGGAGGTTGCCCCCTCAAAGAGGCTTCTATCTGAAATTATCTCTTTTTCCAGGCGTTGAGTACTTTTCCTGAGGTTTTTCTATGCTATATTGATGTTTGTTTCTTAACACAATTAAGCAATAACAACAATTTATACAATAATAAAGCAAAATGACAATTCATGTACAAAAAATGAAATAAAAAGACATCTATGCTATTCAATTCACAAGAAAACTCATAGGATATTCACCCAGACTGTTGGTGGGCCCCCCAGCAAGTCATGGTTACTCTTCAAAGGCACACCATGAGCTTCAACAACATGAATTCACCATTAAAACTAAAATCCCAGTCTTTACACAATCTTGGCAAAATGAAAATAGCAAAACAGAGCTAAAATTGTATTTTTCTCTAATTCTCTACTTCTCAACAATTGTCTGACCACTGAAGTGGTATTTATAATTTTTACAAGCTAAGAGGTTGACCACTGGAAGGGTCGACCCTCTCTAAAATAGTAATTGCATTTAAGATGCCCTAACTGTCGGTGGCTTCTAGAAATGAGGTGAGGCAATAATCACCCAACATAACAACCCAAATTGAGTTGTCAAGAGTTCAGTAGCTGGATGCCAAGGTCACGAGAAAAACCTATGTCTCTGATTCACCCATCGCTGGCCGCCGATATTCTAACCTCCAAATCGCCCATGGTTTTTGTGCAGGACGGAGTGCCGGATGGAGTACCAGACTAAGTGTCAGATGGAGTACTAGACTAAGTGTCGGATGGAGTACCGAACTAAGTGTTGGATGCAAAAACAAGCTACGATTTTTCCCTGTGACATACAAAACACAACTTAGTTTCCTGGGATCATAAATACATACTGATTTAAACTCAAAATCATCGCAAAACATGAATTATGCATACCTATTGTGAATCATAGAGATTTGATACAAAATCTCTTCAAAAAATTCTTCAAAATAGGAAAACGCATATACACCTTCAACAAAAAGGATCTAATTAACGTTATAAAATAAGTCATATCATGGGCCCAACAGAACGCCAGAGGACATACAGAGGTCTACCATGGGAAAAGAATTCATAGGAACCGACATAGCGGAAGACGAATAGGTGGACGGAGTGTAATAAGTAGAATGACCACCCATTTGAGCACTTTCTCCTAGAAAAGTGGAATTGTAGGAAGGAATATTCCAACCTCCTACTATAAGATTTGTTTGAGGGATATGACTCCTACCAAATGAAAAGGGAGAATAAGGAGGTATCATGCCCCCAGACCCAAGACTTGGATTCACATAAGGAGATGAGACAGAGGATGGAAAGTGCAAAGACATGTCTGGAATACCATGAGAAAAATGATTAGAGACCCAAGGCATCATAATTCTACATACCATTATGAAACACGAATGGATTTGTCCCCATGAAATGAGTGAATGTCATGGGGGAGATAACAGTAAAAGAGGGAGTCCAAGGGACTCCACTATCCATGATAATGAAAAATCATGGTGCAATACAAAATCCTAAGGTCAACTAATAGTCAAAGAGCACACAAAAAATAAACAAAAGGCCAATATGCACACAAACAAGATAAAGGGGCTGAAAGGGGCCTCCCTCCATAAAGTAGGTATGCCTTTCCCAAGAGAGGCCAGAGACTCCTTGCTAAATATTGGAGGTATCAGAATTAGTTATAAGGGCCATTGTGGGCTTAACAACCATTCGATCAGATCCCCATGCAGAGGTAATTCTCCATAAAGGTTGTGTGTTGTCCGACTCTTATATGAGTTGGGGTACCTGCAGAATAACCCCTGCAAGTAACCTGTGTGGTACCTAAGTCAAGAAACTAAGCAACCATAGTATAACCGATGCACAAGAGAAAATTTGTAAGTTAGGTCCACCGTATGGGCAAGGTAACAAAGCCCGAAACCTTGAAAGAACCACCTCTTACAGAGGTAAGGGTACTAGCAAGATCCCCATATACGAATAGATCCCTAGAAATATATCTGACACTAAGAAGGTATCGGGGGGATATCCCTTCAACCAACCTCACGCGACCTTGTTCTTAACTCTGGTGTAAGAAGAGCCTCCTGATATTACCGATTATACAATGGATTTCTCCACTCCCTTAGTCAGACACATATGTTGATTTAATAGCCTTGGAGAAGTTTACTCACAAAATCCTATTCCAAGGCTCTAAATCCTAAGCTAGTTTGTGCACTCTAGAAAAATAAAATCATTACTAATCAATTTTAAATTATAGCATTACTTTTAGTGGCCTTTCTTACTCAAAAAGGTGTGTTTGTGAAACTGGTGGTGTTATGACTCAACAAGTAAAATAAATGAATATGAATACAATGAAAAGTCCTATCTTCAATTTTCAATAAATGATATGCTTTCCAAAATGCAATTCTCAATTCAGTTATGCAATTCTAAATAAAAATGCAACCTTTCTTTACATGTAATAAGATAAATGTCAAAGACTCAAGAGATCAAAATACCGACATTGTAAAATGCCTAATATTTTTGTATTTTAAATATAAGAGAATGAAAATGCAAGGATTGAACAACAACTTGATATAAAGACTCTACTATGTGTAAACAGAGACAAATCAAGTAGTACATCAAGAAGAAAAACACCCAACCCAAGATGTAAGTACAATCAAATGAAAAATATGATGAGAAAGACACCACCCAAAAATTCAACCAAATATAGGTTTCCTATCATTCCATAGACACTTAACAGTCACAATAGAGACCCAAGAAGACTCAACAATCATCAAAACCTACCCAACAACCATCAAACCCAACAACCAAGCAACAAAGGGTGATGTACGCGATTGTTCAAGGGAAAAGCGCATATGTACGCATCTTGTAGAAAGACAACACACGTATGTACGCGATTGTCCGTCAAAACCCCGCGTATATGTGTCAAAGCACAACTAGGCTAAGGATAAAGATAAGAAAATCAGACTCAGAATGAACAGAGGCTGTCAAGAAATCATACGACAAGAAACTCAATAAAAATGAGAGAAATCTAAGGAGAAAATCACTCCAAACCCCGAAAAAGAAGATTCTTTCCCCAATATGGTCGCTAAGACAAAAATATCTCTATGGATAGGGGCAAACCACAACAAACGGAAATGACTATAGAAATCAACTCTAGTATCAAGTATGCTATATAAACAAATGTGATAACAAGACAAGATAAAAGGCCTACCTTGTCTAGATGTTCGATGAAGTCCACCGTTGAGCACTTGACCCAAAGAGATATACCTAAAACTAGTCCTCAACAACCAAGAAATGCAAGCATATGGTGATAATATATAATTTTAGCACATTCAATAGCATAATCCATCAATATTCATAAAAAATACACCCATGGAATAATGATTCAAATATTCACAAGATAATAATTGGATGAGAAAAAAGTATTTCTATTAAGATGTAATCAACATAAGTGAATGCATTACAAACTTCTGTGTCGCCAAGTTCAGAACCAAGAAACTAAGTTCCTACCAGCTGGACCTCCGCCACTTCAATCCTCCACTGAAGGCAAGTTCATATAAGAGAGACAATGAGGTTCTCAATCAATAAGGCAAGATCTTGGGGGCTGAACAATGTGTTCAAAATTAAAGGACAAATGGATGCAGACTCAATATGAAGTGAATAATTTCTTCAGAGTAATTTTTCTATCAAAGTTGAAATCTTATCCTCTTTTCTATAGCTCACTTTTGGCCCATTTATAGCCTTCAAGTGTAATTCAAGGGTCGAGTCAGAATGTTTCCAATATATGGAAGGCCAAGGATCATTGATCTCGTGACATGACATGGAAACCTGACACCATTTTTTTATTTTGGGAACAAATCCCAATGTACGCGGGTTGTAGTGGTGCAACCTGTGTATACACATGTTGTACTATAAGTAGGGCGTGTATATGTGGAAAAATAATGTTTTTATCTCTAGGATTTGAAAAAAGGGACTTCAATCCTACATAGGGAAATGGGAAAAGGCCCTATGTGCAAGTTTTCCTAGGGTGAGGCAATTCTTTCTATAACACTCTAGATCACTACCATGGCACATTGGTTACTAATGTACTCTGTTTGTGTGTGTTTGTATTGTAAATTATTCATTCTTTGAGTGTGGATTAATAGTTAATACAATTCATTCATTATTCTCTCTCTCTCTCTCTCTCTCTCTCTCTCTCTCTCTCTCTCTTGCAGTTGCATGTTCACCTCAATTTTCTCACCAAGAGATAACATATCACATGCATGTGGACATGAGGGTATATATCATGTGTATGCATGTGTTTCTAGCACCTCGACATGTATGAATCAATTAATTGACGATTGCATGAAACAATTAACTAGGACTAGGTGGTAGATTACTCTAGTTTCCATCAGTGAGTGTCCAGATCTCTCTAGATCACTACTATGGCACATTGGTTACTAATGTAGTGTGTGTGTGTGTATTGTAAATTATTCATTCTTTGAGTGTGGATTAACAGTTAATACAATTCATTCATTCTTTTATCTCTCTCTCTCTTGCAAGATCTGTGTGAATTTATCTAGTTAGGTTCTCTATGCAAGATTCAGGGTTTCACCCAAACTTCCTATGGTATCAGATCTTGTGAGACTATTCTTTCAGAATCTTCAAATGGTATCAAAGATGTTGGTTGCTAGGATTAGGTACTTATTTGTAGGTTCAAAAGATTGAATTAGTCAGAAAGATTGATATTTCCACCATCATCACTTCTTATGTTGCACAATTATTTCGAGTGGAAGACAAAAATTCTATTTCTTCTCAAATATAGAAGCTTATATCGAATTTCCATGGAAACAAAAGTAGTGCTTGATTCTTCCGATGAGAAAATCATTTTTTTCAATAAATAATATATGGCTTTTAGACATATTTGCATGTCTATTTCTCCTGAAATTAAGTATCATGTTGAATATGTAACGTCCCTAGCTCTTCTCTTGTCCATGTCACATCAAAATTTAGAACTTTGATACCACTTTTTCACGTATCCAGCCTCCTAGCTAAGTCCCGTTACCACATTGTAAAGTCTCCACTACCACAACTCACTAAATAAATCTCTCATATCAATTCTTTCTTTTGCAGAAGCAACTCATTGAAACCAACAACGCACACAACTGGCCTTGTGCTACGCGCAACTACATTTTCCTAGTGCACGTAAAATAGTCTCGTACCACGTGAAAAAGCTACATCTTAGCAAATTCTACATGCTCAATCATCATAGTGTCGACCGTGTCGAATGTCCCTCAACACACACGCCATTTATAGCTTCGTGCTAGAACCCATACGATTACTACTAAAGTTATAACAAATAGAGAATATAATAGTGGAATGAACTCATAATACAACTATGCACACAACTATTCATATGTCGTGCGTGAGGTTTGTCCCATTTAGATGCACAAATTGATTTCCCTGAGTGCACGATGAATAATACCTTGCCTCAGAATCCCATGACCATTACCACAAAATTATCTAAAATGAAACACTTAATAATTACCATGCTCTACATCTACAAAAATTATGCAAAACTAACAATACATGCCCAACCCAACATAATTATGTACTAATTCCATAAAAAAAAAATAGCATAAGCATTCACATGTTAAACAATATATAAACACATATAATCGTCATGTCCCATGCCATGCATATGCAACAAACATGTAGTTCTACAACATATATAATCCACGCACAAATATGTATACAACACATAATATATTTAACATGTATGTTGGACAAACAATGTGGAAATAATATTCATGAAAATCCTAAGTATGGAAGAGGTGTTCAAAATAAGAAGAAAGAAGACAAGGCAAGAGCAGAGTGTGTAGTTGAGGCACATCCAGGCTTGGGATCGTGTAGTTGAGGCACATTCAGGATTAAATTGCACAGTAAGAGGAATAAAGCAGAGGAATAAAGTAAAGGAATAAAAAAGAGAATAAATAAAGAGAAGAAAGTGGGAGAAAAGGAAGGATGACAGTCCGAAGTGATAAATATAGAAGGACACACAAAAGCATGAAGAACAACAATGAGAGCGCAAAAACAACATGCAAAAGGAAAATAAGGAAAAGCAAGCTCAATCGGTGAGTCAACTTGAGTTTTTAGGAATTGTAATAGGATTTTGGGGTATTAAAAGTATGGTTTTAATCCCTAGAATTCATGTATAAATATGTAATGGGTTGGGAGAATAGGGGTTCCTCCTGAGTGGTTCCTCATTTTGAGTTCCTCTTTTTTAGTTACAATGTGTCATGAGTTATGTAAAGTTTTGTATGAGAGAAGATTCTATGTCTAAATGTCAAGGATTTGTTGTAGAGAGAGAGAGAGAGGATTGCACTGCAGAGTGGCTAGGCTAGGTGAAGGAAAAGACAATATTATGTATCTTGGTAAGTGTTGGAAGATTGGTTGTTGTCATTAATGTCAACCCTAGTCATTGGTTTTGGACCGCAAGATTGATGAAGGTATTTGGACGTGAAGGACAATGCACATGCATATAAAAAACTCATAGATGGATAGTATACATCCTTTTGTTTCTGCTGGTATGTGGAACATCATGTGGATCCTCATGGTTGAGGAGAAATGAATTTTTGAAGATGACAAAGTGAATTGAAGAAGGAAGTACAGGTCAGCCTTGAAGATAATTAAAGAAAATAATTACAAAATAAGAAAGTGCTAGGTTGGCCCTAATGTTAAAAGGAAGTGACATAAATGGTATAAATACATATCATTATACATTCATTTTACACACAATTCGAATTTCATAGGTAATCAGAAGTAAAGAAGGCTCGGGTTCAAGGGAGGATGAAGTATTTTGGTGATGTGTTCTAAGGTATGTTATTTACAGGTCATCTTACCATTTTCTCTATAAATTGTTTTCTAGAATGATTCTGATGGTGAAATTGATATGGTATTGAGAATACATATCGAGGTACCTATGGTAAAAAAATCATCTTTTTATTTCTACAAGTTTGGAGATACACTATGTGGAAGATAGGGTTTTTGACTAGTCGTGAGGCTAGTCAATAAACAGGTGTTCCAGGTAAAATAGTCATAACTTCTTCATAGAGAATCAAAGTGAAGTGAGACCAATTCAATTGGAAATAGTACAGCCTTTGGTTTCTTTTGTGCGAGTTTCATAATTTGATTATAACTATTAAGCGCAGGGCATTCTATACAAGTTATCTCTCCTGAATAAACCAGAATTGAATAAAGTCTACCATTCTCTCTATAACTTGTTTTTGGGGAGGATTCAAGGAGTGAAACTTGGAGAAGTTTTAGATAACAAATTGAGTAATATTATCTATAGGATTAGAGTATTCCAAGAATTTAAGAATTGAAGAAATTGAAGAAGTCTCAGGAAGCATTATCAGGTTCTATGTGATGGTTGGTTGATGGTGATGATTTAATGTAAAGTTTTATTATCTCTCGTATATTATTGGGTGGAAGGAAGGGGAAAGGATGGAGAGTTAAAATATCTGTTGATATTGGAGGATTTTATATTCCTCTTGGAGGTTTATCCCTCCCTTTACATTTGGAAGTTGTAGCTACCTTTGGAAGTCATTACTTCCCTTGAACAATAACTATTGATTATTTCTCATATATTGTGCATGATGTATTGTAGTGTATTGGTGTAACTCTTATACTATTGTCCATTGCTAATTGGATATAATTGAATGGTTTAAGTACAATTTGAAAAGGTTTTTAAATTGTACTTGATATTGATTCACCCCCCTCTCATTATCAACAATTGGTATCAGAGCGGGTTACCTTTAGTACAGTTTAACAACTGGAAGGAAGGTCCTAAGCAGAAATGGAAGACAAAATTCCAAATGAGATTCCACCATTTGATGGAAGCAATTTTGAATATTGGAGTAATAGAATAGAAACTTACTTGAAATCTCTTGGGGAATATGTTTGGTTCTTAGTTTCTTGAGGATGCAATGCTTTGAAGAAACCAAAGACTGCAACTCAGAAGGAAGCAAAAAGGAACAACAAATTGGCAATAGATACCATCCTGGATGGATTTATAGATTCAGTGAAATCCAAGGTGGTATCATGTGAATCATAAAAAAAGATTTGGGACAAGCTACAATAACTTTATGCAAGGGAAGAAGCAGAAGAAGAAGAAGCAGTTGAAGCAAATTACAAAATCTCAGATTTCAAAGAAGCAAATAGAGGTCAGTTCTTTTTCTTTAATTGTGAAGGAGTAGGACATGTTGAATTTGAATGTACTCATCCAAGGATTGAAAGAGATGACACTGAAGAATAAAATTCTAATGAAGAAGAATAAAATCATGAAGAAGAAATTATTCAACAAGAAGATGAGAATATTAAAAAATTGAAGCATGTTGAGATTGAAAATAGAAAGCTCA
Organism: Picea engelmannii; assembly: GCA_009831015.1. NCBI lineage: Eukaryota > Viridiplantae > Streptophyta > Pinopsida > Pinales > Pinaceae > Picea > Picea engelmannii. The sequence continues at coordinate 75,426 of ML820653.1, forward strand.
AAGACACGCATAGAAAACTAAGAAGTGAATTGGGTAGTTTTGAAATGATAGTTGTAATCTTGAAGAAACAATTAGAAGACTTTTAGAAACTAAGAGAAGAAACCATTTCCTTGAAAACTCTACTCGAAGAAGAAAGAAGAATAGGAGAAGTAAGGAATGTCCAAATGATGAAAAAAGAAGAGTATTGTGAGAAACTTGAACAAAAAGTTGTCTCATTGAGTAAGATCTTAAGAAACTCTCAAGTGCCAAAATACTTAACACATCTTGGATGCATGGGTGAAACTACATTCAAAGAAGATGCAAATACCAAAAAGATGGTTGAAGAAAGAGCTACATAGACAGTTGATGAGAAGTGGACCAGGATACCAGAAAGAAGGAATGATTACAAACGAGATGAATATCCAAGAATACCTTCTACCTTCAACAATCAAAGAAGATTCAATCAGTAGGAAGGAAACTACAAAAGAGTAGATCATGAACCCAGATTGACTACATCACAAAGAAGGTCACTTACTCCAAGGTATCAAAATTTCTTTCTTGGTCATTGTTATACTTGCAAAAATTTTGGACATAAGGCAATTAATTGCAGAATAAATGAAAGTAACAACTACACAAGAAACATGAATGGTGTAAATAGAAGATATGGAAATAATCATGGATTTGTCAACAAAATTTATAATTCATCTTCCCCATTGATGGACAAAAATATTGTATGCTACAAATGTAATTATCTTGGTCACAAAGCACGAGATTGAAGATATATGAATGAAGATGTCCCTATGCCAACCACAGTATGGAGAAGGAAAGATATTCCAAACAATGAATATTTTCGAATAACATTGATCATTGAAGAATGTAAAGAAGAAGATGAATGGTACATATACAATGGATCATTGATCTTCACACATGACCATGGATCATGAAAAATTCATCATCTTGAAGAGAAAGGGTGGCAATGTTGCATTTGGAGATGACTCATTTGCCAAAATACTTGGAGAAGGTGTAGTAGAGATTGGAAGCAAAAATGTAAAAGAAAAAATGTATTATTGGTTGAAGACTTGAAGCATAATCTACTCAGTGTTAGTAAAATTTGTGATCAAGGATACACTCTTATGTTTGACTCCTGAAAATGTAAAATGAGAGAAAATAACTCAGGAATATTGGTTGAAACTGAAACAAGAAGACCAAAAAACATATACATCTTAGACATGAAGAAGAGAGAGAATATATAAGCCACCCAAAAGGATTCCAAGGAAGAAAAAGTCCCAAAGAACAAAAATAAGGATGAAGTATTATTGAGTGCCACATGTTCAGGGGGAGCAGCCCCAAAGAAGAAGGTCACCTTATGCCATTGAACTCAGGGGGAGAAACCCTACCCTTTGCCATTGATGTCAAAGGCGGAGATAAACTAGGATCATGATGATAGGGGGATCATGAGTGTTTCCATCAATGACAAAGGGGGATATTGTTGGAAGATTGGTTGTTATCATTGATGTCAACCCTAGTCATTGGTTTTGGAACGCAAGATTGATGAAGGTATTTGGACATGAAATGCACATGCAGATACAACACCCATAGATGGATAGTATACATCATATTGTTTCCACTTGTATGTGGCACATCATGGGGATCCTCATGGTTGAGGAGAAATGAATTTTTGAGGATGACAAAGTGAATTGAAGAAGGAAGTACAGATCGACCCTAAAGATAATTAAAGAAAAGAATTACAAAATAAGAAAGAGCCAGGTCAGCCCTAATGCTAAAAGGAAGTGACATAAATGGTATAAATACATATCATTATACATTCATTTTACACACAAGTCTAATTTTAGAGGTAATCAGAAGTAAAGAAGGTCGGTTTTCAAGGGAGGATGAAGTCTTTTGGTGATGTGTTCTAAGGTATGTTATTTACAGGTCATCTTACTATTTTTTCTATAAATTGTTTTCTAGAATGATTCAGATGGTGAAATTGATATGGTATTAAGAAGACATATCAAGGTACCTATGGTAAAAAAATCATTTATTTATTCGCTACAAGTTTGGAGATACACTCTGTTGAAGATAATGTTGTTTACTAGTCCTGAATCTAGTCAATAAATGTGTGTTTCGGGTAAAACAGTCATAACTTATTCATAGAGAATCCAAATGAAGTGAGACAAATTTCATTGGAAATAGTACGGAATTTAGTTTCTTGTGTGCGATTTTCTGAATCGGATTTTAAATATTGACCGCAGGGCATTCTGTACAAGTTCGCTCTCGTGAATAAACCATAATTGAATAAAGACTACCATTCTCTCTATAACTTCTTTTTGGGGAGGATTCAAGGAGTGAAAGAAGTTTCAAAGAATAAATTGATTAATATTATCTAAAGGATCAGAGTATTCCAAGAATTGAATAATTTCATAAATTGAAGAAGTCTCAGGAAGCATTATCAGGTTCTATGTGATGGTTGGTTGATGGTGATGATTGTTGGGACCACATATTGTACCTTTTTGCTCATACTTTTTGCCATTATTATACCCTTCATCACCTGTATTTAGACTCATATTATCACTTCATCTGATCACTCCAAGGTATACAACGTCCTTTCTCATCACTATATGTT
>ML820653.1:102296-124125 GCA_009831015.1 Picea engelmannii
TCCACAATTATCCATGGGACCCTGGTATATGGTTGTACATCAAGCGTTGAGGACAACACTTTCATAAGGGGGATGGAATGTAAGGTAGCTAGAGAGGTAGTGGGGGGGCCCAGAGGGCCCATAGTGATAATAGTGGAGGTCATCAATGTAAGGTGGACTAGGTCCACTATATTATTAAAGAAGGCCCACTATGGTAGTTAGATATAATAAATGGGTAATTAGATATAATTAATGTAAGAGGGATTCTTAGAAGGTTCTACTTCTAGAAGATTCCTCCTCTAGAATGTTCTAAGGAGATGATAGCACTATATAAATGGGTTCAAGCAATGTAATGAGACATGCAGAGAATTATTGTATTGTGAGTGGTAGCTCAATAGGAGGATGCCCCCTCAAAGAGGCAAGTGAACATGAGAGGATCCATTGTATGGTGTTTCCCTACCTCAAGGGTTTGATGGTAATAAAGAAGATTTTGCATATTGTTCTTGTCTATCTATTGTGGTTCTTTTGTATTCAGTCTTTGGTTCTTAACACAAAGACTCCAAACCTTACTGTGCATAGGACAAAATATTTGCGCAGCTCACTAGATCCTTCTTCCTTGACTCACAACACAAATCCTTCCACAGTCTCTCACAGGGACTTGCACTCATCTCTGCAAGTCTTACACAAAATGCACAAAGCCTTACAATACTTGATCACACAGATCCAACTCTTAGCACTTTAGCCAACTTTCACTAAGCAATCACCAAGTGCACTAAGCAACAACTTCTCCTATTTCTTACATTGCCTATCTATTTATACATTACAAAAAGTGGGCCTAAGCGTGGGTGAACCCATGGGCCGACATCCCTTCCCCATTACATTAACCCAAAACCCTAAAAGGACCCAAAAAGGGGTCTAGCTTCCATGATTTCCACTTCGCATTGCGCTCCATTTTTGACAAGTTGTCGAAGTCCCCAAAACGGTCAAATATGACCAAGTGTTCCTTAAAACTTGGTCAAGGGCCAACATGCCCCCAACACTCACCTGTGACTCATCCTGATTCACTCAGGTTTGGGTAACTCTTCCTCAAAGGTCTCGAGCTTGGTTGGAGCTGCTTCGACTTGTCTCTGTGCTACTACTTATTTCTTAGCAAACTCATGAACAACCGCTTCACTGATAGGTCCTTCCAGTTGTTTCTTGACTGTAGCAACTACTTGTTCGAGTAGTGTTCCTTGGCCTTCAATTTCTTCAAAAAATAGGTAGGTCGCCTCCTCGCTTGGCTGGAGTTTCTGGGTGACTTCCATCACTCTGTTTTGCATGGTAAGAATGAGTTGTTGGGCAGTGCGTTGTTCCTGGGATCTCTTGATCCTCTTGATGGGTGAAAGGAGCTTGAGTTGCGCCTGTACTGTATCGGCTTGCTGCTTTTCTTCCTAGAGTTGGGACTCTAGTTTCTTCAACTCTAGGTCTTCAGATAGTCATTCATATATCTGTGCACTTCTGCTACTTAGTTGTTTACATTATGAAGCAAGTGTTTTAATCCTCTCAACTGTGTTCTGAGCATTCAATTCTCGTTGGTTGTGCACTTCTTGCAGAGTCTGTGGTATGGTATGAAGTTCTAATTTCACGATCCTTTGTTGAATTTGTTGAATAACTTCAACCAGCTTCATCACTTGGCACTCTATGGGCTCCTCGACCTTCTACTCTAAACTGGTCACAGAGTGAAATGCTCTGTTGACTACTTCTTCAATTCCTATCTGCTTTGCGAGTAGCTGCTCTTTCTCTTTTTGGATCTTCACCCTGTCTTCTTCAATTTTTTCTTGGAGAGAATTCTTCTCTTGTTGCGCGGTTCAACGTTGTTCAGTAAGTTCTTCCTGTGATTTATTTAGGGCCTAGGTGGCCTGCTCCTTTTATTCCTGAGCACATCGAAGGAATACTTCGACTGTATAAGCAATCTTGCGGAGCTAAACTGATTCATCTCTTGATTTTGTTGTTCCTTCTAGCAGAGGTGCAATAGAGGTTGCTCGGCTAGACTGGAGTGCTTGTTGTACTCCCTGGAGTGCAATATCAATCTAGCTATACATTTGTTCCTTCTTCGCCTCTTGCTTCTCTATGATTTCCTATGAAGCATCATTGACCGCTATAACAATGAAATCAAAATCATCCAACCTAAGGGAAGTTCGCATATTGGTTACAGGGGTTCTTGGTTTCTTTCTGGAGGAAGATTTCAGAGGTGAGACCTTCCTTTTCTTCGATGAGTCTTCTTCATCCCGAGGTGGTGGTACTTCAACTCTCTGGGTTTCTGTACCTTCTTTGTCATCACTTTCTTCATCTAGTGTAATGGAATCCATCCTTACAGATAGGCTGTCAACATCCTGGACTTCTTCAGTTTTCTTTGTCGACTTCTCTTTCTTTGTCTTACTGGGCCCAAGTGTATCCTACATAATTCTAGGGCTGTCGATGTCAGAAATTTATGCGGGGTCTGATGGAACAAGGAGGTTCGTCGACCATTCTTTGGTGATCTCTTTCAAGTCTTCTTCTGTCAGCTTATAATACCACTGAAGTTGTTCCTGGTGCTCATCAGCGCGTGGGATTAGGTATATAAAGTGGTGGTCCATGATAAACTTTATCAGAGTTTAGAATCTCTGTAAAGTTTTCAGGGTTATGCGTGGTTCACTCCTTATGGATTTTTTCAATTGGTTATAGTACGTGTGGAAAACAAAATTTGATTGCGATTGCTTGCTCATTTCATTTGAGTACCATAATGTACTGAAATTCATGCCTAGTGGCTCAAAGGGGTCCAGGTCCAACAAGGTTGCGCCTTCTGGTATCTCCCATGCAACAAAAGTGATCAGTATCAAGAGCCAGCTAAAAAGGAATTCATGCCCCTGATCCTGGGCTTCTCTGCAGTCAATCTCCAGTTGATTCACTAGGTACTTCACCCAGTTCATCTGTAGTCCCTCGACGCACTTTCCTGCGAGGTCAACTACAACACCAAATACTTGTGTTGGTCGATTCTTGCGTACCAACTTCCCTGCGATCAGTTGGCTTGTGAGGCGCACTGTGCCACTTTCAATGGAAGCTACCTTGTAGACTCTCGCACCTTTCTCAACATCGCCATAGGCTTCTTTGATATTCTATGCAAAAGTATGGTCTGGGGTCTTTCCAGGATAGTACTCATGGGGATCAGGGCCCTATATGCTAAGCCCGGTGATCCTATTGATCAGCAGCAGATCAACAGTTATGCGATGATCTAACCATAGGTATCCTCCGTGGTAACTTGCTAACAGTAGTTTTACACAAGCATTCACCTCCTGGTGTCTGCCGAAGTGTGGTACTTTCATGACGTTGAGCAAAGTAGACTGCATGAGGTTCATCATCCATTACTGAGGGAAGAGATTTGAATTCTTGACCTTAGTTCTCGTCAAGTAGTTATACGAGGCGAGCATGATGTAAGATTTATGGTCCCCCAGGTTGAAGTCGCAAAACTTCAACGCTGTAACCTTATTTTGATCTGCATGGTAGGTGCATACTCCTTTCGGTAGGTATGCAGTGACTAGGGTGTATTCAAAGTCTCTAGGGAAACTGTCCCTATTAATCTCACTGCTCAGAGGGGGTATGTAAGCTAGTAGTATGGATGACACTAACTTCACATTGTCTATGTCATCCTTATGCTTAGTTCTTCTTTCTGATTCAACTCGAGATGTTCCTGGTCGAGCAGTTGATGGGGAGGCTTGCACTCCTCCTGTCGATGATGCTTGGACTCTGGTGGACATTCTTCTTTCCAACATGGTTCTCTCAGTCATTAACTCAAGAAGGACCTATGTGACAGATTCCTCAAGTTCGGTGAGCTCGTCGGACATACACACTTGAGAAAGATAATCGGGGTCACGATGAAATCAAAATGCTGCACTAGGATGAATAACCTACTTGCAATGATCACTGTAGACAATCACTAGTTCTGTGGGCTTCGATTTCTTAGTTGGAAAAAGTGTTCTTCGAGCACGACACGACGAGCTAAATAGGAAATTCATCAACAATCTGCTTTCAATGGGTATGAAGCTTTCATGAACGTTGATCCATTCATTATGGCATGGTCCAATAGTCTGGTAGTGATATTTTAATGCTTTACTTCCTGTTCGAGGCGGAAGTCGAATGGGTCTATTAGTCCAACAACAATATTTATTTGCCACGATGAAGTGCCATATGTCGTTGTTCTGGTATCCCGGCGAAGCTCAATTCCTGTGATTTTTCCTTCTGCGAAGTTCCCTGTGGAATCTTCTGTAACTTTTCGATCTTGTCTCTCTTGTTACTTGGCTTCCTAGCCTTATTCATAGTGAGCTTCGTCTCAGTCATCCTTTTTTCATTATGATCCTTATCCTCTCTCGACATAGTCACTTCGCGATGCTGAGATTCTTTCTTCAAATCCAAGGGTAATACACCTTCATCATATGGATTAGGTATTTCGGTCTTCTATGGTTCCTCTAATGCACTTATAGATTTGACATCCAAGTCCCTGGTGTTTAATAGCTTAGATATATTCTCTTGTTCTTCCATCAAGTAGGCGATCTTTCTAGTCATAAATTCCATGAGTTCTTGTTTCTTTTGTTCTAGGGCTTCCTTTTCTTCTTTTCTTTGGATCTGGTCTTTTTCAATCCAGATCTTGCCTAAAAAAGATGGAAATGGGGCATAGTCCTCAATAAATTTAATAACTTCAAATTCTTCCTCTGTCGAAGCTCCATGGGTACTCATAGCTATCCAGGTAATCTTGCCACATAGGGTTACCAGTTTTCCTTTAAACAATACTATTTTTCCTAGTGAAGGAACCATAGCAGGCCTTCCTAGGGTTTCCCAAGTACTTTCTGTCATAATGTTCATCTGTGTTCCCTCATCCAAAGCATAGTCAATGTCAAAGTCCCCTATTCTTACTTCGATTTTCTCCTTTTCTTTGAAGATCTCTGACAAACTGACATCTTTATGTTCATCAAGGGTTTCTTTTATTTTCAGCAACATAATCTCTGATTCTTTCTGGGGTTCCTCTATAATCTTAGTCTCTTGATCTCCTTCAAGGTTTTCTTTCTCTCTATTCATCTTTTCAATTCTAGCAATCATTCTAGGGCAATCCAGTACTTCATGGTCCATAGCCTTACAATATAGGCAACTAGCGTTTCTCCCAAGGCATTCCTTAGCAAGATGTCCTGGTCTTATGCAACTGTAACAAAGAGTTAATCCTCTCTTTCTCTTCAATGATCCCCAACTTTTCTTATACTGCGTGCTAGGATCATAATGGTGAACCTACAAAAATTTCTTTTTAGGATCCTGCATCCATTGGTTAGTCCAAAAATTCTTTCTATGCATAGGTATAACATATCTATCATTATTCTTATCAGATCTATTCATATCAAACTTTTTGTCATCTAATAATGCCCTAGTTTTCAAGCTAGGACAAAATCTATCAAGCATAACTAAATCCATACTTTAGAAACAAAAATTTTCACCTCTTTTACTTCTACAGGGCACAAAGCTTCCAAATCTAAGAACTTTTAACTATTCTTACCTTTATCGGAGCACAAAGCTTAGAGATGTTACCTCTTTTCTTCAGTATCAACCTCTTTTCTTGCATATCTGACTTCTTTCCTTCATATCTATCCTTCCTTCTTTGGCATAGATATTTTAGATAAAGTGGATCACTACGCACTAGGGCATAGATCCATGCACAAAGATTTTACAATTTCGGGACAAATCTTTGCACAAAACTTCTTCTGCTCAGTTCCCAACAATCATAGTTTTAGTCCTGGCAAAGAAACCATTTTTTGGCACAGGGGTAGACCCAAGGTTCAATGCTACAACAACGTACCAACAAAACCCTAACTACCATCCCTTTCGAAAACACCTGCGAAGCAGATGAAGTCTCACCCGAGGTAGATGAAGGGGTGGTTGCAGGAATCAGATGTCTACGACCTTAGCTGGGACACAGACATGTGATTCTAACACTTAACAAAGAACTTAGTAGTTAATATTCATTAATATTCAGTCTTATTATACTTTACAGATAGCACAGAGCATTGCAACATTTACTTAGATCTAAGATCTTTCAGCACTTAGTAATAGTAAATAGACCAGATCCTGTAGATCAACACTAAGCATATTCATACATATCAGAGCTAACATTCATTCATAGCTCATAAGCATAAAGCATAAATATATCTATCTAAACACATCAAAGAACTTAGAAAAGGAAGAGACAAGCACATCAAGTCGAGGCACAGAGCGCAACACACAGATTTATTGTGGTTCACCCCCACCCTAGGGTTACATCCACAAAGTCTTCTTCTTTATTAATGTCTTCATTCGGTTATAGCACAAAGCCTCCAAACCTTATTGTGAATAGGAAATAATATCTGCGCAACTCGCTAGATCCTTCTTCCTTGCCTTAAAGCACAAAGCCTTCCACAGTCTCTCACAGGGACTTGCACTCAGCTACGCAAGTCTTACACAAAATGGATAAAACCTTAAAGTACTTGATCACACAGATCCAACTCTTAGCACTTTAGCCAACTTGCACTAAGCAATCACCAAGTGCACTAAGAAACAACTTATCCTATTTCTTACATTGACTATCTATTTATACATTACAAAAGTGTTCCTAAGCGTGGGTGAACCCACAGGCCGACATACCTTCCCCATTACATTAACCCAAAACCCTAAAAAGACCCAAAAAGGGGTCTAGCTTCCACAATTTCCACTTCGTGTTGCGCTCCATCTTTGACAAGCTATCGAAGTCCCAAAAATGGTCAAATATGACCAAGTGCTCCTCAAAAATTGGTCAAGGGCCAACAAAAATTCATTTGTGACTGTCCAGCCCTAACCACACTAACCGAGCTTTGAAGCTTATTAGCACTTGCAAAATTCTACCGAAGGTTTGTTTTGGGATTTTCCCATATTGCATGGGCCCTCAACCAAGTAACCAAGGGTGGTGGCAAGGAAAATTTCACATGGGGTTTTGTGGGTGGGAAATCCCTCCTACGAACTAGAATTAAGGGTTTATCATGCATGCATAAATGACTTAAAGTCTCCTAATGATTACCAAGGTCCAACATCCCAATCATAAACCCCATTATTCATATGCAAATACAAGATTAAAGAGATCAAGTTACTATACCTTAGTTTCCATGTTTGATGTCAATCCCTTTAATGCTTGGTCACTCCTTGATTGCAACTTTCCTCCCAACGTTGACCTCCATTCATAAAATACAAACAAAGAACTCCGCATGCATATGATCTATAAACTAATGGGTTATAGATTCTATCAAAATATAATCAAATTTAAATATTGACAATCTCATATGGCGGGACGGGAAAAGTACTTCTTTTATTAATCTCACAAGAGTAACCTTACAATAGTGAGATCAACCATTACTCCTTGTATCTGGTCCTGGGATCCTCTTCAACTATGCTCCAACTGCTTCTGTATATGGGCGGTCAAACGGTTTGGTTAACTTACCCAAAACTGTGTGTTTCGTCTGCAACTTTCCATTTTTCATTCTTTATAGGTATGCGTCGGTTGTAGTGGGTTAGCCAGCGTACACACGCATGCAGTAGTGGAGTAGGGTGCATATGCCTTCAAAAAGGGTGTTTTTTAAGAAGTTGTTCAGTAGTGGCTTGGAAAAGAAGGCAACTGAGATGGCATGATGACAGGTAAGCATGTATGGTGCAATTTAGGGTTATAACAGATGCCCCCTAATGTGTGAGGTCAAAAGAACATTTGATGGCTGAAATACATTATCAATCTTCACCAACGTACCAAAAAAGTGAGCCCAAGAACTAGAATTCGGGAGGTACCATCTGCAAAATAAAAATTGTCTCACCGAGGTGGGCATACCCATGCTCTGAATAAAATAAAATCATGGCTAACAATCAAATACACTGTAGATACATGTCATATAACTATATAAAGTGTAGCCGTGAGCAATACACAGTAGATATACATCTCGAAATCAAAAATATATACATGTATAGTATCCATCTTCAAGAAGCGAATAAGGCTTGATAGATAGAGATGAGGCTTTTAGAGCTCGAGCAACAACTTCAAAATATTCACAACTCGGGTAGGAGTGTAATATGAGTGTACGACTTCACTACCCAGAGGTCTTCGACGGCTTGTCAGGAACGAACTAGAGGATTTTGATGATCAGGTTGAGGGCTTCATGGATTTCGAACACAGACTTGATTGGGATTTCAGGATGATCGGGCATGAGGGTGAGAGACAATCTGCAGAGGGGGCCAACTCAATCTTGGTAATAAATTCCCTTTGACAATAGCATGAAAATAGATGAGACTTGGGAAGCATGATATTTTGACATAAGTTCATGATGCAGGAGGCACCACAAAATCTCCATATGTTTGGAAGAATAACCAAACGGAGGAGGACAACTCTATGTAGCGAGAATGACTTCCTAAGGTCATGTTAAATCCCAAGGCTTGATGAACAAATGGAAGGATGTGCTTTGTCCAATGGAGACTCATTGTGATTCCAATAAAAAGAAAATACTTTTCCCTTCCTCTTTTTGGGGTATATTTGATTTTTTTGTCTTTTTCAATAATTTTGGAAATCTTGAAAAAGAATAAAAGAATGATACGTTACAAAGGAGGATCGAGTGTTGCGGACATACTAGTTCCAAGCGCACGGAACACATGGATGCTCATGGAAAAGGGACATATGCAGGATAAGGACACTCGATAAAAATCCTCCATGGGCCAAAGGTGTCAAGATGCAAAGGCAAAGTGCTACAAGGATTGCGTGTAAGGCATGCTTCAAATGGTTCACTTGAGAGAAACATGGAGCCAGCATTAGGCCAAAGACACAGGTATGCAAACACGATTTAATAATACACACAATGTTAACGTCCTTCGATGTAATTTTAACGAGCCCAGAGAAGGTAAGCTCAATGGTTTTTCATATTTAGAGAGTCTAAAAAAGCATAAAAGGAGACTCCACGAGGGTACCTTTTTTGAAGATAGTTTAGTCGGTTTGAAAAAGAGGTAAACTAGCACCAACCATACGTCTATTCAAAACCATTTTAACGAGTGTGATAAAGACAATATCACTTGACAATGTTTTCATTTTTAAGGAGTCTGAAAAAAGCTTAACTATGGACTCTGTCAGGAATGTTCTTCTAGACCATTTTAACAAGTGTGAAAGAATAAGGTCACTCAGTGATCTTTTCAATTTTAGGGAGTCTGAAAAGAGCTTAAGTATGGACTCCGTGGGGGTTCCTTTTTCGTAAATTTAGTCCCTCAAGCCCGAAAAAGGGTTAAAATCATACCTGAGAATACTCTTCTAGGGAACCAAATCTCCTAGAGTATACCTTTGTTCGTACAAATGACCATCTGGACCAAAAAATGGGTAAAATACCGCCAGATAGACGTGACTTCAAATTTCAGTTTAGCAAGTGTGAAGGTCAAGAAGATCGCTCAACAATCTTTTCATTTTTAGAGGGTCTGAAAAGGGATTAAAAGAAGACCCGTTATGTTCTAGAAGTCCCGAGGGTGAGGTCAAGAGTGATAATGCATCATGAAAATGAGGCTCAAACTCGTAATCAAGATAAACTAATAAGGGCTCATGAGCCTATAGTCATTAATGACAACATTGGCACCAAAATGTAACTAGGATCTATCTAGGGTATCCATGAAGGGTTAGGCTCTACCACTAAAATATGACACTTCTAAAGAAACAATGATGGTTCCATGTCGCAAATCGGTGGGATCGATCCTATGGCATAGTGATAAATACAACGGGATGTAGAAAGTGGAGGTGGAATCCTAACTTAAATGCAACAAGTTGTAAAAATGACTTTTTACCAAAGGACCTTTAAAAAGACCCAAATCTCCAAAAAGTTTCCCAATACCCAAAGCAACACTTATCATAACAATCCATAGAAAAGTCCTAAACCATACTAAATGATTTTCAATTTAGAAATAATGACAAAAGGGTCCAAAAATTGACAAAAAAGGGCCAAAAAGTCTAGAAATAGAAGTTGGAAGCTCATTATCACCATTGTTAATTGGGAAATTGACTAAAAGCCAAAAATACCCCTTTGTGAAAAGAATTGATTCTGGGAGCTTCAGTGGACGAAACGAACTTCCGCTTGGACCAAGTAAGTACATACTAACCCCCATTGTATTTCAATACTTCATTTATGCATTTATTTTTGTTTTTTGAGGGGGCGTTGACCTTTAAAAAGGTCGGCCCTACGTATACGCGGGTTGTCTTATGACAGCCCATGTGTGCACGCATGTAGAGGAAAGACTGCAAGCATGCACACATGACTGTGTGCATTACAGCCTGCGTGTACCCTCTAAGATAAGAAAAATTTAAATAATCCAAGGGATAATCCCCCCTGGACTTGTCAATTGCAGGATGTATGTTCACTGGAGGGAGAGGTAGCATGAGGATATTGATTTTTTGGTCGGTGAGGACCCTGCTGCTGCCACCCTATTGGCACAATGTGGTTTGTTAAAGTTCTTCCAGTGTCCTTTCATGTGGGCACAACCTAGGCTGCTGAATGCCTTATTTGATTATTGGCATCCTGACGCAGAGGCCTTCATGCTTGAGGGATAGTCGTTGACTCCAACAACTGAGGATATTTACTTTCTGACTGGCCTCTCAAGGAGAGGGGAACCAATCAATTTTCGCACTTTTCCCCCGGGGCCACACAATATAGCGGAGTTGATTGGACTCCATTGTGAAGCTGGTACACACAATATGGGCACTGAGGTGCCAATAAACAAGATCTCAGACCTATCACTAAAATTGATAGTTTTTCTTATTGGGTGGATTACAGGATCCACAGCTTTGCATCAGGCTTCTTGGGTGCACATGAATTGTGCAGTTCAGGGCTTAAATGCACAAGTTTTTGACTGGAATACCACTTTACTAGAATTCATGAAGAGGCATCTTACAGAGTGTCGCATGTGGAGGCATAGGAACTTCGGGTTTGGGACTATTCTTTGTGATTTCTTCGAGAGAGAGTACCAAGTCTTAGCCTGAGGGAGACAGTACGAGGGCATATAGTCTCTTCTCTAGAAGTAAAGAGATGGGTCGTGTTGTTGCTATGACAGGGGGGAGGGAGGACTATTGAGGCCTTTGATGAGAAGTTTTTTGACTGGTCGTCTCGGCAGATTCTGGTGATAGAGGACTATCCTTATGCCGGAATTGACTTTTCCAGGGACCCTGACATGGGTGTACCTCCTAGAGTGGTACGAGGAGAGTTAGGTATTCTTTGTTTTTTCTTTATTTTTCAAATTTATTTAATTTTTGTGTTTTATATATATATCATTTTTTGTATATACCAGAGTATCTGACAATTAAGTATGTGTTATGTGCAGATGTGGGGCCAGTGCGTCCAACAGACTTCACGAGGAACATGCAACGTCCTCAACCGGAGGCAGGACCAGATGCAGCTAGCGGACCAGTAGTAGTAGGGGTACCTCCAGCCGGAGAGGTTGAGAGAGTATTGAGATGGGTAGAGAGGAATTTTACCTCGCTCACTCATACAGTCCCCATGGCAGAGATCAAGGATCTGCCACCATCTATGCAACCTCATGTAGTGGGGGCACCACGGACATGGGTCCGACTTTTTTGGCATTTGGAAAACATCATTGATCATTATAACAGGGCCAATAGGCACCATCCTTAGTTAGATTGGACTGCTTACGTGTCGAGGGCACTATTTGTATATTTTTTAGGGCATAAATCCCGTGACTCTTTACTGGACGTATTTTTGAGGTGCTTGCATCCACTCATGTACTCTGATATTTTTGATATTATATATGTATTTTTATGTCTTTTTTATGTCTTATGGATTACATCTACTTTACAAATGTATTTACATGTGCATGTGTGTGTCTTTCTTACATGTGTGCAATATGCCAATCTAATATTTGATTAGCTAGAGTATCTATAACTTGATTTAATCTCCTAGGAAAATGAAAATATGTAATATAATCAAAGCTTTGTTCTAAGAGATGTACCCTAAGGAATCGTCGGTGTAAAGTAGGATCATGAACACGGTAGACTCCATTTAACTAAGACACAATCATTTGAGCGTATAAATAGACCCAGAGGTGAGAAATACCAAGTGACAAAGTGTCACGAAGCAACTCAATAACTGCGTTGTATTCGGTGACAGTTTTTGTGGTGTCGCCTAAACAGATACCTCCTAAAGATAGAAACTGGCCCTACGGTGTGAAAATCACCCAAGTTGCAGAGGCAAGCCTCCGAGTGTGCCAGCTAGTGCCATCCATGAATCCAACGAATACCTCTGATTCACTTGACATCTGCCACAATGAAAAAGATAACATAAAAAATGACACGTCCATAAAACCAAAAGAAACGAAAAAAGTAATAGTACAAAGATTGACATATGTTACAAAAGTTACCCAAGGTGACCCACCTATGAGTAGTACTTTTTGAGGTAGAGCCCATTTCTAGGCTCTGCCAAAACATTTCCCTCAAAGTCCACCAAACGATAAGAACCCTTCTGTAGTAATTATTTCACGATGAAAGGTCTGAGCCACATGGGTTTGAACTTACCTACCCCCAGGGGGTCCTTATCGTGGTCATAGACTAGGATAAGGTCGCCTTCAGAGAAAATTTGAGGATGAACGAACCTATCATATTGACACTTGACTCTTTTTTTGTGAGCTTCGTTAGCTAAGGCTGCATCACGACACTGCTCATTGAGTTTCTCAAGATATAATAAACGCTCTTCAAGCGGTGAAGTGTCTAGCAATAACTGTACTTCCAAATTTAAAGATGGGATCTGGAATTCTATGGGCAAGACTGCTTCTAGCCCGTAAATGAGTTGAAAAGGTGGAAAACTGGTTGCAGTCTTAACAGATGTTCGGTAAACCCATAATGTCGAATATAACATCAAATTCCAATTTGACTTGGCCGACTTGATCGTTCACTGTAGAATGGTTTTAATAGATTTATTTACATCTTCCACCTGACCATTCGCTTAGGGGTAATAAGGTGATGAATGTTCCTTCCTTAACCCAAGCTTTGACATTAACTCAGTCATCATTTTGTTCTGAAAGTGACTACCATGGTCAGTGACAATCTCTCTTGGGACGCTGAACCTTGCTATTATCTGGTTGAACAAAAAGAGAGATGTTGTCTCCCCGTCATATTTGAATGTTGGCATAGCTTTGACCCACTTGGTGAAGTATTCTACTGCTACAATGATATAGCGGTGCCCCCTTGTTGAAGGGGGGTTGCATGTAGTGTAATAAATCCCCCATTTAGTGAACGGACCAATGGTAATAATGGGAAAGATGGGAGCGGGGTGTGCCCTCATCTTTCGAGAGAAGATCTGACACGGGTGGCACTTCTTGACTGATTTGACACAATCTTTGATTAATGTCAGCCAGAAGTAACCTTCTCGTAGAATCGTTTGGGTTGTTGCCAACCCAAACAAATGACTACCACATGCTCTAGTGTGGCAATCGTTAAGCACGATTTCCACTTCGTCATGAGTGAGACATCGGTAAAGGATGCAGTCTACACCTCAAAGATACAACGTGTCCTCGAGTATGAGATAGTTCTTATCCTAATGGAGTATATGACAATGCTCATAACGAGAAGCAGAGGTGGGACACTTCAAAGTCTGGAGATAGACAAGAACATCTCCATACCAGGGGTCTGAAGACGTGATAAAAAACATGTCTCCTTTGATAAGTGACTCGTCAGGTAAAACATCACCTAATTCGACCGGAAGTTCCAATATGAGTTTTGCGAAGACCATCGACTTTTTGGATTTCACCAAAATGAACTCCAAGTCGAATTCCTGGAGGATAACTATCCATCTACTGATCTTTCTGTCGATGAATCGTCATGTCAATATGTATTGAAATGGGTTCACGATGGCAATGACGGTGGTCTTGCAAAACAAAATGTAATGGAGGAACCGTTGAATAGCATGGACTGCTGCCAACACAAGTTTTTCAATATCAGAATAATTGAGTTTCGGTCCAACTAGGCCTCGGCTCAGGTAATAAATCACATATTCTGAGAGAAAATCATCCTCCTCAACTAAGACCATACCAATGGTCGACTCTGCAATGGCCAAGTACAATAAGAAATATTTATTATAATTGAGTGGCCAAATCAGAGGGGTTGATATGAGGGCGCTTTTCAACCATGCAAAAGAGTGTTGAGCAGCTTCGTCCCAATGAAAAGGAGCGTCCTTATTTAATAAATGCATAAAACCCTTTGTGATCTCGGCATAGTTGCGATGAAATGCCATAAAAAAAAAAAATTCCCTGCAGACTCTGAAGTTGAGGTATGGTGCACGAGGGAGGCAATTGAACTATTGCCTCAACCTTTAGAGGATTGAACATGATCCTTGTTGTCAAAATGATGAAACCTAACAGATGACCTGATGTGACACAAAAATTGCACTTGTTTGGATTCAAGCGAATTCTGTAGTAGTGAGAACGTTCAAGGATAAGTTGGAGGTGTGTCGGATGATCATATCTCTTGCGAGATCGTGACGCTAAATCATCAAGATAAGCCTCAACTATGTGTTTGAGGTCGTGGAAAGAAAAATACATGGCCCATTGAAATGTTGCTCCAACATTTTTCAGACCAAAAGGCATCTTATGATAAGCATAATTACACCCTGGACAGATGAAAGTAGTTTTGTGTTGGTCTTCAGGTTTGATTTGTATCTGATTGTATCCTGAAAAACCATCCATGAATGAAAAGGCTTCACATCTTGCACATTCATTGACTATCTAGTCAATAAATGGTGTAGGAAAATTATCTTTTGGGTAGGCCTTATTCATATCATGGAAGTTCGTACATACACTAATCGTGCCCTGTTTTTTATTGACTGGCACAGGATTTGACACCCATTGATTCAATTGGATGGGGTAGATGAAACCATCTTTAAGTAGTTTCTCTACTTCAGCCTTGATAGTTGTTTCTTTCCTAGGATTGACCAGACGAATCTTTTGCTGGACCGTCTTGGCATCAGGATAAGTCATGATCTCATGTTCAATGATTCTTGGATCTATGCCTGGCATTTCCTCGTAAGACCAGGCAAACACATTGCAGAATTCTTTAAATAAATCTGTGTAGATTTGAATCTCCTCGGGGCAGAAATCTTCTCCGACGAAGACATTCTCCACAACGCCAGGGGAATTGGAGATGTCAATAGGTATCGTTTCAGCTATTGTTTCCATATTTCCTTTAGTGTAAACCGTCTGTGTTTCCAAAGGATTGATAGGACAATATTTATCTCCATTCATAGTTAGAGTGAATTCTCCTGCTTCAATTCGTCTTAACTCTGGGAGGAATTAAGATCTATGATGAAGATCATCCCAGGGTCTGTCCGGACTAGTCATTTCCTCAATAATCGCTTCGTCTGAATGCAAGATTAAGTCTAAATAATCTATATCAGTAAGGGAACCTTGAGCCCAAATAGGCTCGAGCACCGGATATAATTCTTGTGCTAGATTTGGATCAGGGTCGGCAAAATCTCATTGAATGATCGAGTATGCAACTTCTACCATGGATAAAGGCATGGCCATGACATGGTGCTTTGTCCCTTCCATCGTAGTGGATGGGGAAGGAAGATTCCATAGATCATGAAAGTACGTCGTGAGAAACGATGAGATTTGAAAAATTGCAGCCCAAGGCTGGTCAGGGACAGTCATCATGTAATGGACATTGTTAGTCGGAGGTGGGTAATCGAAAGTACGAATCAACGGTGGGAATTGTTATCACATAATCATGTATGAGGGGTGTTTTTCATTTGGAAAAGGAACTAGGGAAAACAATTGGCGAGAATGTGGGTTAAAAACCACTTTCCTAAGTTTGGAGGCCTGAGCGCATGATACTAAGGAGCAGGAGGATATGGGCGGCCAGGACTTGCATGCTCAGATCTACGGTCGAGGATCAATTCCGGACCCCCTTTGTCCTTCTACCTTTATCAAAGGAGGGGGGTCCAGAATGAGAAGTAAGAGGCGCCCTGATCTGGGCGGTTGCGATTTGCGCGCCTAGATCTACGGTGCAGGTTTTGTTCCAGACCCCCCTTGCTTTTCTACCCCTTTAATGAAGGGGGGGTATGGAATGAGGCAATTTTAAATGTAGACCCCCTACTATCATGGCACCCTCTCATGATGTCATACCACCTCTCACCTAAAGTCTCTTACTGCCTCCTTTACTGCCTTCACCTCCCTCTGCCATTTGTCCTCCACTCTGTCTCTCACCTCCGCCCATCATATCCTCCCTGGCATATGGTCTCACCCCATCCATTGACACAGCCTTACATTTTCCCCCACATCATCGCCCCATGCCACTGCACACCTGTACCTCATTGTTCCACGCCACTCCCACTTGTGTTTGGTCCCCCGTTCCCTCACTAGTCGCATTTTGGTCACCTCGTCACCTTCCCATGACACATTACCTTGTCATCCGATGTCATAGCCTCTATGTTTCCATCCACATGGCCTCCCCCAATCTCATTCCCGCACCATACATGTTAAATCGTCATTGCCTGTCCACTGCCCATTCACCATATTACATCTTGTGCCATGTGTTATCTTTGCCCCCATCAGATCCTCATCCATGACCACAGACTGGGCCTCCTCACAGTAGTCTAGTGAAGAAGCAACAACCAAGGAGAGGTCATCACATCGTTCAAGAACATAGTTGACCAGGAGCCTCTCAGATCCCGATGAATCAGTTAATGCAAATGTGGAAGGTGGGTGAGACATCATCTCCTTCCATAAATAGAGGTCCAGAAAGGGACGAAGTGCAAAGGTGACTGTCAGTCCTTTCTGATAGAGATTGTGTCTGACATAAGACTGAATGGGCAGTCTACCCAATGTCTGCATGTGCAGCCTGACAAGAGAATCTAAGCAATGTAAAGCCTTGAATGTGTTGTCACTCTATAAATTCCCAGAGGTTGTTGAAATGAAGAAGAAATTGACCGGAGGTAACTTTATCCAACCACTTCAAAACTGGGATCTATCCCTGCCAGTTTTAGAGAGGGATCTCTCTACAAGATTTAAATTTGTTTCAAATTTCAGATATTAGGCTAGTTAGAATGAATAGGACCGAGTTGTTTGTTTTTATAAAATGGTTGAAATGTTGCTTACGTGTCCATTGGGCTATGGGGTCTATTTTATAAAATGTTGATATTGACTAACGGGTTTTAAAAGGTATTCTCACAGGGTGGGATAATGCAAATGTTGGATTCTTTAGCATAAAAATGATGTAAGGCAAAAAATATGAGATAAACAAGTATAACCAATAAGAATTTAAGAATTTCTTAATTATAACATCAGAAGAAAACATTTAGATCATTTAAAGTCGGAAATAGAGTATACAAGGATAAATTCTGCAACTTTCACTACTTCCAAATGATCAGATTTAGAAAAACAAAATTAATAATGAGAGAGATAAACATTCAAAAAATATGAGAAAACTTCACCAACATCTAACACGCGAGAATCTAGTGAAACATCCCTTTTATTACTGGTAGATCTCTGATAAAAATTACAATGCTTACAACTTGCTTGGGCATAAAGATCAACCCTCATTACTTCGAAGTGTGAAGTATTTATAACCAGAATTACAAACGACCCTGTCATTAATGATCAAGACATGGCATACTCTAGATCTAACTAACTAGGTAACAAGATACAAAAAAGTAGGAACTGATAATGATCTGTCGGATCTTTCTCGCTGGTTTTGGGGAAGGCCGTTGGTGAGTCATTCCTGTGACTTTGGCTTCTTTGCTTGCTGACTTAGATGGTACACTTAATATTTACTTGATCAATTTGCACAACCCATCCCATCTTTGCTTAGCTGGGATGGTAACTTTCAGTAATCAGTGGTAGATTTCATCCATCTCGGTATACTTGGCAAAAGTCAGCTTGGTGAGGGAAATATATTTGATTTCATGATGAATACTGAGGTCTGACTGCAAAGTCTCTAGGAATGCCTTGCCTGTGATGCTACCCTGTATAACGGAAAACTTGGAACTGTCCTTGGCCACCATGGAAATCTTCTGTTTGTAGTCAGAAAGGGTCATTAGCTTATCGTTTAGAACCAGCAAACCAGGAAGACCTTTCTTCTGCAACACCTCAATCTTGTTGAAAAATCTTTGAGCGCCAACCTCCATGTTATAGGATTTCTCCTCCAGTTGTAGCATAAATCCTCTTTTCATCAAAACTCTTTTGACTTCGAGGATAGTTTATGTTCTATGTTCAACTTTCAGGTCTTATATCTCTTCCTTAGTTTTTGAATTCAGAAACTTAATGATTTCATTAGCTTATGTAGGCATTTCGCCTAGCTCTCCTCTTATTTTTTCGATGGCCTACCTACTTCTCAGCACCAGTTCATGTTGCTCAAACATGATTTTCACCATGGGCCATATTTCATTTATGGATCTAGAGATATCTATCCAAATGTTCTCCTTAGCCTCTGCTAGTGTTTTGCCTCCCACTGTTTGTTTCTGAAGCTGTTGTATTTCCTGCTTGAGATTTTTCGATGCTTGTCTCTCAATGTTGTAGCTTGTCTGGTAGGAAGTCTTAAGCTCTGAGATATTCTCAACCTCTTTTTTCATTCTATCGATCTCTGTTCCTCGCAAGGTCATCTCCTTCATTGATTTTGCTATCTCTATAGTTTTTTCCAAAGCTGTCAGTGGGGTGGTTGATGGAAGTTCTGTTGTAGTGGTTGTTGATACAGTTATTGTGGTAAATCCTATGAGAGGAACTGCACTTAGTGGGATGACTTCCATAGGTGTTGTTTGTTCCTTCTCCTTTACTAACCTCTCCAATTTTTCTTCCATCTCTTTTGTTTGTGCATTTTGTTCCATGATAAGCTTCAACAATTCCTCCTTCTCCCCTTCTATCTCAGCTATCTCTTTGGCCTATGAGTCTTCTGTAGCTGGAAATTTAAGTTGCTTCCTCAAAGATGCTATGTCAACATTCTTTTTCTTAAGCAATTCCTCAGTTGCCTTCACATTTGAAGGGTCATACCCAATTTTGAGCACCAATTATTCTAAGCATTTAACCTTGTTGTCCTTTGAAAAAGAAGATATTTTCTCAAGTTTTAATTGGGTCTGAACATTGTTTAGAGAGACCTGTAATTTTGCAGCGGCAGAGGAAGCCTGAGCCAATGTGGAGAAAAACATTTCTCCAGTCTGCCTATGCAGATCCATCTGGTCAGCTGGATGGACTTGTTTGGCATCAAATTCAAGAGTCGACCTTTTGTAATCACTGATCTCTTTTGCATGGGGAACTTGTGCCTGCAAAATTTCCATGTGCATTCTCCCCTTCTCTATGTCAAAAGATGATAACAATCTGTGTTGTGTTGTGGACATTTTCTTCCAAAACTAAGCATGAGTGTTTTTGGTCAACATCTGATTCTTCTTCTTGATCATATCATATTTCTAAAAAATACTCATCTTTTCACCCCCTTGATTTGGCTGGTTGATTAGTGAGGTGTTAGTCTACTTTTTGGATGAATAAGTAGACAAGATATGTTGGTTTCTTGAGACAAGAGGTGAATGATCTCCTTTTATAACTGTAGTGGACTGGGTTTATTTTTCACCAGTGGTGTTAGTTGTATGACTAGATTTTGGCTTTTGGTATATACCTGGAAATCCTTTAGAGACAATTTAGTGACTGAAGGAGAGGAGTCCTTCCTTGGTATTTTCTCCTTTGGTACCTGTGGAGTGGTATTCTGTGAAATCATGGTTAAGGGAGATTGATTTTCAGTGTCTTCCAGGGTGTTCACCTCCCACTATGTCTGGTTCACATATTTCTCAATTTCTGGTTTAAGTATGTGAGCATATGGAGAGATTTTATTATTCGATCTCATCTCTGAAATGATCCCACATGGATCATAGTGCCAAGTGAAACTAGTATTATACTTCATTTCCTTCAATAATTTATCTGCCTCTTCACCAGCAGCTCGACTGTTGTAGATAAAAGGTCCTATCTGCCCCTTGATTATCAACCATTGTTTCTTCTTCAGAGATACAAAATCTGTATCATCCGAATTTATCATTTGTCTAATAAACTCCAGGGAAAATACTCTGATAGGAAAGTACGTGGGAAATTTGTATGGAGCTAATTCACACCCATATACTTTGATTTCTGTGTGATTTTGATAGAAGTACCAATCTCTAGTCTTGGCGAGGTATGAGAGGTGTAAGATTCTCTAGACCTCCTCATTTACCCTTGGCTCTGGTATACCACTGAGCATGCTCACCACTGGATGGTAAAACTGCTCAATAAATTGTTTGAAATTAAACTCTATAGATTTTCTTCTGAACAATGAAGCCCAAGAAGTCACTGCCTGTGGTTTTCCGTCCTAGTCCATTTTCTGCATAGGGAAAAAGAGTCTGTCTTCTTGGAAGAAAGTGAACATGTAATCCAGTATTGAAGAATACTGTAACATGCTCTCGGTGGAGAATTTGAACAATTGATCATGGATGTTCTCGGCCAAAAAGGTGTTGTAATCGAAATGGATAGTGGCCTTTTCTTCAGCAGAGAAAATGGATAGGAAACCCAAGATGGGTTCATCCACCCATTCGTCTGAAAAATAACCGAGAAGACAACACAATGATGAAATAACTTGGTTTCCCTTTTCTGAAAATATGGAAGAGTGGTAAGGGGGATTTTTCTTTGGGAACTGGGCATCTTGTGGGAGGAACAACTCGAAAATCTGTGCTCTTTGGGGAAAAGACAGGTTCTGGTACATTTCTGTTAAAATCTCGATGGTGAGGGGAGAACGAGATTCAGCTCTAGGTATCTCCATCATTTGATCGATGGCCTTGTGTGTGATGGAGAAAAGAGTTTCTCCAGAAGATGATACTAAGGCTCTCTAATTGGGGAGGTAATGCACTTGGCATTTGAGGGCAAACTCTGGAAAATGGTGGACTTGGGGAAATAGATACAGAGGAAGATTGGACTCCCAGAGCCCAATCTCATCGCTTTGATCTATGAAGGTATCTTTGAACCATGTATTCAATTCCGCGAAGTCAAATTCACACCTGGTCTCTATGATCAGGTAATCTTTATCAACTAATGGAATCTGGTCGATATCGACAGGAGGTGGGAGGAAAAGATTTTCCTCGACTTCTGATTTTTTGGATTTTGGTGCCATTAATTCAACAAGTACCTGCACACTGAAACAAAATGTTAGTAGGCAATGGATATGGCTGGGTTGTTGACTGAAGCAGTGAGGGAAATGAATTTATGGAGTGCAAAGAGTATGAACAGTGGGTAAATGGCGAAAACGAGGCTAATTTTAAATGAACATGTATCCTTTGGCCGCAGAGGACAGGTTAGCAGGCTAACGAATATGTTAGCCTGTAATAAATGGCCAACAGATCAACTGAGGTATGAGGTGGAAGGTGAAGGATGGGTGATGGGTATACCAGGATGATGTGGAAGGCGATGACTGGAGGATAGGTAAATGGGATAAGACATGCGACAGGTCAAAGGGGTAAGGACACTCTGGCAGAGTAATGAGACAGGACATGTAAGATGATATAGTGGGATGTGGCATCATGAGGCAGCGAGATAGTGGAGGATGAGGTCATGAGGTGGTGGAAGTATGGCATGGACGGTATGTTGGTAAGTGGTTTGGAGTGGAGGGGGTCCAATGCAATGGATCAATGACACGTTGGGATGGGGCCCGCTAGGGAAAACCGTCTCATTCCGGACCCCCCCTTCCATTAAAGGTAGAACAGTCGAGGGGGTCCATAATCTCTTGTATACCATTCATCTACGCGTTGTTATATTGACCGTAGATCTATGCATACTT
>ML820653.1:124246-134647 GCA_009831015.1 Picea engelmannii
TAAAGGTAGAACGGTCGGGGGGGTTCGGGATCGGCTGCCCACCATTCATATACACATCGTTAGATCAACCGTTAATTTCTGGGCACTCTTTACTTTCTGGGTGCGGATCAAAAATATGCAGCGAAACTTAGGATATCACTCTTTTTGTGGGTTTTTGCTGCTTTCTCTTGCTTTTTGTGACCATGGGGTTAAGAATCACAACTCAACATCATCATCATGAAATTTCTTTGAACATCAAGCATGTTTATTGAAGGGAGAACTAGCTGGCCTATGTCCTATCCTACCTAACTACACATTTAGCTCAAATTGGACTGTTGAGCTAAGAAATTACTCTACCCTGGGGATATTTGATTAAGATTAGACAGTTTGATCAAATTCATTCACTAGCTAACCTAACTACCTGGTTAAGATTAAACAGTTCAACCAGGATTACTCACTAAACCTATCAACATAAATTCAAAAGGACTTGGTCATGTTTAAATTGTATGGACCAAGTCATTATTATTGCATGGAGCTTTCATCCATTTTCTTTTATGCCCTCTTTTATTCTTTTTCTTTTTCTTTTCTTTTCTTTTCTTTTCCTTTTTCTTTCTTTTTGAAAATAATTTGCATGAATGAAATATTATTTGCAAGACAACATACATCAATAGTGAAAATTGTCCAGTCACCAAATGATCTTATAAATTATAGGGTTATAACAACGGCTCCATCTGAGGATGGTACTCTCCTTTTGAAGTGCCAAAAACCTGCTTTCTGATGTCTGCACATGTTTCCTCCATTGATTTATTGCTTCTATATGTTTTTTTATTTTTATTTTGGAAACTTGGTGGCATTGATCAGTGGCTTAGGGCCTTCATTGTGGGCTTCAACCATATGATCAGTGTCACCCACACAAAACCTGAATGAAAAGGGAAATGGTACGTAAAATGAATATAGATTCATGAGGTCTTTATTGGGGAGGCAAATAATGCTTCAACATCCTGCCATTAACCGGTCCACCTAGCAGGTCTGTTCCATCACTGTTTTTGAGCAAAAATGTGTTATTTCCTCTGAATGCCTGAATGGTGTAAGGTCCTTTCCATAAGCTATGAAATTTTCCATGCTTACCCTTATCCTCATTTCTAGAATCCCATTTCAGAACTAAGTCACCTAACTCAAAATCATCTTCTTTAGTCCTTCTGTCAAAGATCTTTTTGATGTTCTCCTGGATGACCTGAGTCTTGTTATATACCTCTTCTCTAGACTACATTAAATGAATCATTTGATTTATTATCCGTTGAAAATCATTTGGTTCTACTTGCACTTCCTGCAATAGTTTCATGACAGGTATTCCTAATGAAAGGGGAAAAATTGCTTCAGTTCCATATACCAATTGGTATGGAGACACATCTATTGCTCTTTTGGTGCTCATTCTGTCAGACCAGAGCACGAAAACCAACTTATTATGCCATGATTTATTATTTTCTTGCAGTGTTTTCCTGAGAATTTTCACCAGAATTTTGTTTGATGACTCAACTAGCCCATTTCCTTGAGGATAATAAGTTTTTGAGTCTCCCAGAGTAATGCGATATTGACTACAAAAATATATGAGCCTTTTGGATCTGAAAGTTGCAACATTGTCAGCTATAAGTTTTCTGGGGCATCCAAAATGAGACAAGATGTTAGTTTCTAAAAACTTGATGATAACAGAGGCAGTATCTTGCTTGCATGGCATAACCTCGATCCACTTGGTGAAGTAGTCTGTGGCCGTGAGGATCCACTTGTGTTGGCCCAAGGAGGACGGATGTATTTCACCATTGAAGTCTAAACCCCATTGTTGAAAAGGATCTTCGACTTAGATAGGTTTCATAGGGAGTGGCAGAAGCTTCCTTTTACCTTCAAAAACTTGGCATTTGTGGCAAGAAGTAACTTTCTGATGAGCATCGGCAAACAAACTAGGCCAGTAAAAACCATCTCTCATAATCTTGTTAGCTCTGGTCTTCCAGCTCAGGTGCACACCACAGTCTCTTGCATGAAAATCTTGAATAAATTTGTCAGCTTCATCTTTTAACAGGCAATTAAGCAAGATACCACTAGGCTCTTTCCAATAAAGATTACCTTCTAGAATACAAAATTTCAATTCTTTCAATTTAATAAATTTGGATTTTGTCTTAGTCAAACAAGGAGGAGATTGGAAGTTATGGAGTACAAAAATGAGGTCTACGTACCAAGGAGAGTTTAAGAATACCTCCTTTACGTTTGGAGTCGCCTGCTCTTCCTGTCCATCAACTGTAGCAAAAAAATTAATATCTAGAGCATGAAAATTAGACTCATCCATTAGTTTGGCCAAACCCTATCCTTTGATCAGTTTAGTAGGTTTTATTTCAATGTCGTATTCCAGAATAACCATAATCCATTTTCCTCTTCTACCATCTAGATTATCCTGGGTCAGGATATCCTTAACCATTGCATTTGGAACATATTCAATCGTGTGAGAATGAAGAATATATACTCTGAAGTATTTTATGGCTTTCACCAGAGAAAAATCTTGCTTCTCCATTATGTTATAGTTCAAAGAAGCATCTCTCAAATATTTGTTGAAAAACGTTATGGGTTGTTCGTACCCTTCATTGTTTTTCTGCAACAACACAGCTGCTATGGTGTGTTCATATGTAAAAGAGAAAAGATAAAAGTCTTTGGTGTAATCTAGGCTGATCAAAACTGGGGCTTGGGTGAGTGCACGTTTCACTTTCTCAAATGATTGTTTGGACTCAGTTTTCCATTTGATCTTTGTGCCTTTTTTCAACATATTAGTGATGTTCCTAAGAAGTTCGGCCAAGCTGGGTATGAACCTTCTAAGGAAATTTATTTTTCCAATGAATGATTGTAGTTCTTTGATGTTCCTAGGGTGTTCCACCCTCTGGATGGCCTCTATCCTACTAGGATATATTTTAATTATGTCTTTCTATATTATGTGTCCCAGCAGTTTGCCTTCCTCTAACCTGAAGAGGCTTTTCTTTGGATTCAATGAAATCCCAAATTTTCTGGACTTCTCAAACACACGTCTGAGGTTTTCCAAGTGTTCCTCGTCAGATTTGGAGTAAACAGTCACATCATCCAGATAGATGACTATAAACCTCCCAAGTTCGTCCACAAATCAATATCCATTTCTCTTTGGAAAGTGGCACCAACGTTCATCAAACCAAAGGGCATCTTCACATACATGAAGGTTCCCCAAGGTGTAGTGTATGTTGTTTTCTCTTGATCTTCTGGGTGGACAAGGAATTGGTTGTAGCCTGAGAAGCCATCTAGTAAGGATATCCTACTGGGCCCAATCAACTTTTTTAAAATGTGGTCCATTTTGGACAAAGGGTAATTGTCTTTGAGGGAGACTTTGTTTAGATTCTTGAAATCTATGCAAAGTCTGATCTCACTAGTTTTCTTCCTGGCGGGAACTAGATTAGAAACCCATTTAGAAAATCTCAAGGGGAATATGATTTTTTCATCATACATATTTTTGATTTATTTCTCTATCAGGGGAAGCAACTTGGGATTTATTCTCCTAAGTTTTTGCCTGAAAGGTTTGTGTTCTTCTTTTATGGGAATATGATGTTGTATGATACTTGTGTCATATGATTTTAAGTCCTCATAACCCCAGTCAAAAACATCCACATATTCCTTAAAAATTTCAATGTATTTGCGTTTTTACTCAGGGGGTAGAGATTTAGAAAGTTTTATCATCTTGGGATTTTCATCAGTTCCTATGTTGCACTCTTTGACCTCTTTACCACTAGCTTCAATTTTTTGTTTTTTGGCTACATCGTTAAAATCGAACAAGTCTTCCAGCGGAACTAAACCTCTAGGTAACACATTATTTTTCAACTGTAGAATATCAAAATCTATCTCATTTTCTTTCAATTCATCTACATCTACTTTATTTTCATTCAAAAATTCGGAATCTAAGTTATTCACACTACCACTTTCAAAAATGGATTTATTTACAATCTCATCATCATTTTCAAAATCTATGTTTGTACATTCAAAATAATTCTTACACTGTAGAAAATCTTCAATTTGATCATCATTTCCAAATACCTTCCAGTATCTAATGTTGTCAGGAATGGTTGGTATGCACTTCACCTCCACTATGTAATTGCGAGTGGGACGAAAAGGAATTTTACAGGTAGTTGATGATGTAGCCAGCCTATCTGCAAGTATGTTTTGTCCTCTAGGCATTACCTTCAAGTTGATTTCAGTAAATCATTGTAGGGAATCCAAAACAAAATTCATATAGGCTCTAAGTCTGGGATGTTTAGCTGCATACTCACCTTTGATTTTCTTGATAATCAATTCATAATCACCCCTTACCATTATCTATTTGGAACCAGATTTCTTCAATAGTTTCAGGCTAAGCATCAAAGCTTCATACTCAGCTATATTGTTAGTGCACTAGAAATTTAGTTTGTAGGAATGTCTCTCTGAATACCTTGATCTGTTCTTATGTAACCAAACTCCAGCTCCAACTCCATATTTTCTCACTGCACCATCGAAGTCCATGCTCCAAAAATTTTCTCACAGTTCCTCACTTTCCACCATTTCAGCATCTCTTGCCTCAGTGATCGCTTTATCTTCTTTCGAATCATGTATATCATCTTCTAGCTGAGCGATTTTTTCTTCCAAATCACCACCATTGTATAGAATGAAAGAATCCAGATCAGAGTGTGCAGAGTATAGTGGGTAATTGTGTGGCTTTTCCTGACTACTTACCATATACTTCATTAAGGTTTCTCTATACGTCTTCTCTATTGTCCGAAAATCAGAATGGTGGCATAGGACATATCTAACTGCAGGGTTCCTATCAGTTTAGCTCCCCAATATCTTGATAGCAACATAGCGTACTTCGGGGGAATATCAACAACTACGATATCCATCACCATACTTTTCACTGGGATTTGAGCCAAGGTGATGCATAAGTCTTTAATCAAGCCTATACATTTGACCTTGCTAGAATCAAAAGATTGAAAATCCTTGTAGGGTTTGGTGACCTCAAGTCCCAACTTTTCCATCACATCTTTTGACATCAGGCTGTGCGAGGCACTCTAATCCATCATAGCATTGTGTAATATCAAGTCATGGATATTCAGGATGATGTACAAAGGGGAAACAACATCGTTATTAGTTTTACCATCAACTTCAGGACCAAATAGAAGCTCAGGTTGATCATCAGCGAGATTCACCATGTCCGAGTGTTGTGCACATCCAACATTGGAAAACTTAGTACCTATTTCAGGTTTGATACTTAAATATTTAATCACCTGTGAGCGTTCTTATTCATCAGCTTGGAGAGGGGAATGGGAATCTTCAATTTAACTAGTTCCCCTTCAAGGCTGAAAGTAGTGGAGGATTTTCTTAAGGCCTGTACTTCTAGTTTATCTATCAGATCTCTATGACTGGGTGCACTTGGTTGACTGGTTGATGAAACCTCAGTCTGATTTTCTCTTTGTAGTATTTCTGGAGTTTTTTGTGTATGAGGTTCAACATTATTCCTCTCAGGAAATTTCTTGGGAGAGTTTTCTAAGGCTTTCTTGGTATCGATTATTCTCTTGGTTTCAGTAGCCTTCCTTGTTTCAGTAGCCTTCTTTGGAGGGTTCTCATTTTCCTTCTTTCTCCTCGGGTTATACTGACTGTGGAACTCCATTATAACATTCTCAAAGGCCTGCTATTTTGTTTCCTCAACTTCCTCATTGACCTTTGTTTGTGAAAGGAGGAACATCTTTTATAAAATCAAGGGATGTAAATTTTGTTCAGAGGTCTGTTTTATAAAATGTTGAGACTGACTAATAGGTTTTAAAAGGTATTCTCATAGGGCATGATAATGAAACTGCTGGATTCTTTAGCATCAAAATGATGTAAGGCAGAAAAGATGAGATAAACAATTATAACCAAGAAGCATTTAAGAATTTCTTAATTATAACATTAGAATAAAACATTTAGATCATTTAAAGTCGAAAACAGAGTATACGAGGATAAATTCTGCAATTTTCGCTACTTCCAAATGATCGGATTTAGAAAAGCAAAATGAATACTGAGAGAGATAAACATTCAACAAAGATGAGAAAACTTCACACACATCTAACACGCGATAATCCTGTGAAACATCCCTTTTATTACTGGTAGATCTATGATAACAATTATAGTTCTTACAACTTGCTTGGGCGTAAATATCAACCCTCATTACTTCGAAGTGTGAAGTATTTATAACCAGAATTACAAATGACCTTGTCATTAATGATCAGGATGTGGCATACTCTAGATCTAACTAATTAGGTAACACGATACAAAAAAGTAGGAACTGATGATGATCTGTCAGATCTTTCTCACTGGTTTTGGGGAAGGTCGTTGGTGAATCATTCCTGTGGCTTTGACTACTTTTCTTGCTCACTCGGATGGAAAAATTCATCTTTACTCGATCAACTCTCACAACTCATCCCATCTTTGCTTACCTGGGATGGTAACTTTCAGTAGTCAGTAGTAGATTTTTTCCATCTCGGTATACATGGAAAAATTCGGCTTGGTGAGGAAAATATATTTGATTTCGTGCGGAATACTGAGGTCCGACTGCAAAGTATCTAGGAACACCTTCCCTATGATGCTACCCTGTATACCGAAAAACTTGGAACTATCCTTGGACACCGTGGCAATCTTCTGCTTGTGGTCAGAAAGGGTCATTAGCTTATTGTTTAGAACCAGCAAACCAGGAAGACCTTTCTTCTGCAACACCTCAATCTTGTTGAAAAATATTTGAGCCCCGACCTCCATGTTCTGGGATTTCTCCTCCAGTTGTAGCATCAATCCTCTTTTGGTCAAAATTCTTTTGACTTCAAGGATAGTTTTTGTTTTGTATACAACTTTCAAGTCTTCTAACTCTTCCTTAGTTTTTTAATTCAAAAACTTAATGATTTCATTAGCTTCTGTGGGCATTTCACCCATCTCTCCTCTTATTTTGTCGATGGCCTGCCTACTTCTTAGCACCAGTTCATGTTTCTCAAACATTATTTTCACCATGGGCCATATTTCGTTTATGGATCTGGAGATATCTATGCAAATGTTCTCCTTAGCCTCTGCTAGTGTTTTGCCTCCCACTGTTTGTTTCTAAAGTTGTTGTATTTCCTTCTTGAGCTTTCTCGATGCTTGTCTCTCAATGTTGTAGCTTGTCTAGTAGGAAGTCTTAAGCTCCTGGAGATTCTCAACCTCTTTTTTTAGTCTATCGATCTCTGTTCCTCGCAGGGTCATCTCCTCGATTGATTTTGCTATCTCTGCAGTTTTTTCCAGAGCTGTCAGCGGGGTGGTTGATGGAAGTTATGTTGTAGTGGTTGTTTATACAGTTGTTGTGCTAACTCCTGTGAGAGGAACTGCACTTAGTGGGATGAATTCCATAGCTGTTGTTTGTTCCTTCTCCTTTACAAACCTCTCCAACTCTTCTTCCATCTCTTTTATTTGTGCATGTTTTTCCATGACAAGCTTCAACAATTCCTCCTTCTCCCCTTCTATCTCAACTATCTCTTTGGCCTGTGAGTCTTCTATAGCTGGAAATTTCAGTTGCTTCCTCAGCGATGCTATGTCAGTTTTCTTTTTCTTAAGAAATTCCTCAGCTGCCTTCACATTTGAAGGGTCATACCCAATTTTGAGCACCAATTCTTCTAAGGATTTAAACCTATTGTCCTTTGCAAAAGAAGGTATTTTCTCCAGTTTTAATTGGGTCTGAACATTGTTTAGAGATACCTGTAATTTTGTAGCGATAGAGGAAGCATGAGCCAATGTGGAGAAAATAATTTCTCCAATCTCCCTGTGCAGATCCATCTGGTCAGCTGGTTGGACTTGTTTGGCATCAAATTCAAGAGTTGAGCTTTTGTAATTAGTGATCTCTTTTGGATGGGGCACTTGTGCCTGCAAAAATTCCATGTGCATTATCCCCTTCTCTGTGTCAAAAGATGATAACAATCTATGATGTGTTGTGGATGTTTGCTTACAAAACTGAGCATAAGTGTTGTTGGTCAGCATCGTATTCTTTTTCTTGATCATATCGTATTTCTCAAAAATACTCAGCTTTGCACCCCCTTGATTTGGCTGGTTGATTAGTGAGGTTTTAGTCTACTTCTTGGATGAATAAGTAGACAAGATATGTTGTTTGCTTGAGACAAGAGGTGAATGATCTCCTTTTATAACTGTAGTGGACTGGGTTTCTTTTTCACCAGTGGTGTCAGTTGAATGATTGGCTTTTGGACTTTTGGTATATACCTAGAAATCCTATACAAACAATTCAGTGACTGAAGGAGAGGAGTCCTTGGTATTTTATCCTTTGGTACATGTGGAGTGGTAGTCTATGAAATCATGGTTAAGGGAGATTGATGTTTAGTGTCTTCCAGGGTGTTCACCTCCCACTCTGTCTGGTTCACATATTTCTCAATTTCTGGTTTAAATGTGTGAGCACATGGAGATCTTTTGTTCGTCGATCTCATCTCTGCAATGATCCCACATGGATCATAGTGCCAAGTGAAACTAGTACTAAACTTCATTTCCTTCAATAATTTATCTTCCTCTTCACCTCCAGCTCGACTGTTGTAGATAAAAGGTCCTATATACCCCTTGATTCTCATATGTTGTTTCTTCTTCAGAGAGACAAAATGTATATCATCTGAATTTATCATTTGTCTAATAAACTACAGGGAAAATATCCTGATAGGCAAGTACATGGGCAATTTGTATGGAGTTAATTCACACCCATATACCCCGATTTCTATGTGATTTTGATAGAGGTACCAATATCCAGTCTTGGTGAGTTCTGAGAGGTGTAAGATTCTCTAGACCTCCTCATTTACCCTTGACTCTGGTCTACCACTGAGCATGCTCACCACTGGATGGTAAAACTACTCAATAAACTATTTGAAATTAAAGTCTGTGGAGTTTCTTCTGAGAAGCGAAGTCCAAGAAGTCACCGCCTTTGGTTTGTCATCCTAGTCCATTTTATGCATAGGGAAAGAGAGTTTGTCTTCTTGGAAGAAAGTGAATATGTAAGCCAGTATTGAAGAATACTGTAACATGCCCTGGGTGGTGAATTTGAACAACTGATCATGGATGGTCTCGGCCAAAAAGGTGTTGTAATCGAAATGGGTAGTGGCCTTTTCTTTTGCAGAGAAAATGGATAGGAAACCCAAGATGGGTTCATCCACCCATTCATCTGAAAAATAACTGAGAAGACAACACAATGATGAAATAACTTGGTTTCCCTTTTCTGAAAATATGGAAGAGTGGTAAGGGGGATTTTTCTTGGGGAACTGGGCATCCTGTGGGAGGAACAACTCAAAAATCTATGCTCTTCAGGGAAAAGACAAGTTCTAGTACATTTCTGTTAGAATCTCGATGGTGAGGGGAGAACGGGATTTAGCTCTAGGTATATGCATCATTTGATCATTGGCCTCACATGTGATGGAGAAAAGAGTTTCTCCAGAAGATAATACTAAGGCTCTCTGATCAAGGAGGTAATGCGCTTGGCATTTGAGGGCGAACTCTGGAAAATGGTGGACTTCGGGAAATAGATACAGAGGGAGATTGGACTCCCAAGCCCAATCTCATCGCTTTAATCTATGAAGATATCTTTGAACCATGTCTGCAATTCCTCGAATTCGAATTTTCACCTTGTCTCTATGATCAGGTAATCTTTATCAACTAATGGAATCCAATCGAGATCGGCAGGAGGTGGGAGGAAAAGATTTTCCTCGACTTCTGATTTTTTGGATTTTGGCGCCATTAATTCAACAGGTACCTGCACACTGAAACAAAATGTTAGTAGGCAATGGCTATGGTTGGGTTGCTGACTGAAGAAGTGAGGGAAATGAATTTCTCGAGTGTGGAGAGTATGAATAGTGGGAAAATGGTGAAAACAAGGCTAATTTTAAATGAACGGGTATCGGTTGGGCACGGAGGATAGGTCAACAGGCTAATAGATACCTTAGCTTGTAATAAATGGCCAACGGATCAACTGAGGTATGCGGTGGTAGGTGAAGGACGGGTGATGGATGTGCTAGGATGATGTGGAAGGTGATGACTGGAGGATAGGTAAATGGGATAAGACATGCGACAGGTCAAAGGAGTAAGGACACTCTAGCAGAGTAATGAGACGGGACATGTAAGATGAGATAGTGGGATGTGGCATCATGAGGCAGCGGTATAGTGGAGGATGAGGCCATGAGGTGGTGGCACTATGGCATGGCCGGTATGTCGATAAATTGTTTGGAGTGGAGGGGGTCCAATGCAATGGATTGACGACATGTTGGGATGGGGCTCGCTGGGGAAAACTGCCTCATTCTGGACCCCCCCCCCCCCAACCATTAAAGGTAGAATGGTCAAGGGGGTCTGGAATAT
>ML820653.1:139234-149812 GCA_009831015.1 Picea engelmannii
AAAGTACCTATGAGATAAAACAAGTAGTCACTAACTAGTTGGAAGAACAATTACAACAGCCAACACTAGAGAAACTTACCGGTTCAAGTGCAACTCAAATACGGAAGCAGCCTCTGGGTATAATATGCAAACTGTGGCCTGATGTCTATCCTAGGTATCGCGGTATACCCCCACAGTCACCTGTGTAAGTCACTAGAAAGATAGGCAACTAGGTTTCTAGCACGCAAAAAGTCACCAAGCAGGTACAGTTGACAGTCAAGTGGAATGCAATGAGCAGGGTATCAAGCCCGAAACCTATCAAGGGTATCGAAAACAAGTGTTCTAAAAGATGGCTGAGGACCTCAAATGGATTTGATACCCATGAAGCTCCGTGGAAAATGAAATCAACGGAACCCCAAGACAAGCCCTCTATATGTGTTCCCCACTATGCTTGGTTCGACTTTGGAGGGGTTATTTCCACTACCTTTCCTTACGCGACCTTGTGTTTATCCCCTGTGTTAGAGTGGGGTCCCGAATAACTTTTAAGATACTGGACTTTTGACACTCCCTAGCACAGACTCTTATGTTTGTTTTTCATCCTTGAAGATTTTCCTCTCCAATCCTAAATCAAGGCTCTAGCCTAGACTAGTTGATGGACCTTACAAAACATAAAGTTTAGTTGATTTTAATTAATCGTTAATTTTTGGGCTTGTCTTAAGTCAAAGGTTATGAAAGTGAAACTAGTGATGTTTTGAGAGACGAAAGAGAAGATAAACAGAAAGTTGGAAACAAAATAACTTCTTCTTGACAAATTCAGGTTTTCTCTTTTAAATTATTTAACCAACTGTTGGCCCTTAGTTATGTAAGGAAGCAAAGAACAAGGAAGAAAAGGTGAAAAGAAAACTTCACGGAAGACACAGTAACTGTCACTAAAACAAAGTGAGAAAAAGAGCAGAAAAGATGGAGCGAAGTTCGGAAAAGCAATTTGTTGGACGAAAGGAGATCGGGGACAACATATAAGCAAGGAAGAAGGATCGAGGACAACTCAGCACGAAGGAAAAATCCACCATTGGATGCTTTGGAGCACCACAAAAGAGGAAAGGAAAGACAGGCTGGAAAAGCTTGGAAAAAGAGGGTCAAGTTGAGCTAGGGTTTAGATGCCTAGGGTTTTGGTATCTAGGGTTTTGGCACCTAGGTTTCGGCCTAGGGATGTTAGTGAATGATTTTAGTGTATAAATAGAGGTCTAAAGGGCCTAGGCTGGGTTGGTACTTTGGGTTAGTAGGATATTGTTGTCGATCTAGCTCCATTATTGTGATGAGATATTATTGTATATAGAGAGGGAAGTGCTGAGAGGAGAGAGCCTTCTGGTATTGTAAGATATTCAACTGTGTGAGAAGGTTAGGTCTTGCAGCTGGGTAGGTAGGAAGGGGAGAGAAAGAGAGAAGAAGAAAGAAGATCTATGAGCTAAGAGCGAAGACAAGAACTGTATGATTTACCTTAATAAATCATAAGCATGGTTATGTGGACGTAGCCCTAAAGAGAGGGTGAACCACGTACATCTTGTGTTGTGTGTGTGGTTGATGCTTTGATCTCCGTCACTCTTATATTTTTATTTTAATTTTTGTATTATATCAGATCTATAACTTTGCAGGGTAGATCTAGCTTGATAAGTGATAGATGCATGTTGTGTTTTTGTTGTATTAGATCCACTTGATATTCCCCTGGTTGTAGACATCTCTGTCTTGCAACCCCCTCATAGTTTCTTCAGGTGAGACTGCATCTACTTCGCAGGTGTTGCCGAAAGGGCCAGTAGCTAGGGATTGTTGATGCGCTCTTGGAGCTGAACCCTGGGTCTGCCCTTGTGCCAACACCAACTTTTCAAACTTTTTTTTTTCTAATATCTTTTAACTGAAAAAATCAAAACAAGCTTTCACTCGACTACGATCTACTTATTTTCCTAAGTCAATCAGCCAAGAAATTACGAAAACAATCATTTTCCTATTAATTAATGCAAACAACCAACTCTTTAAGCAAACCAAGAAGTAAAAAAAATATTTTGTGTTTTTTTTTATTATGCTTCAAAAACAAGAAAATTTAAAACTGTATGTCTTCTTCTTTTTTGAAGCAAAAAGGTGAAAAAATAAAAACAAGACAAGGCCAAAAAGGACTTCTAGCCAACCACAGACCGTGGGGAGTTACTGACAACCAAAAAGGCAGATCATACCGACTCACTATCTCATCAAAAAACCTAGCAAAGGAAGAAAATTTTTAAATGTGAAAGCAAGCAATGCTAGCACATAACCTAGACTGAAACTGCTATGACAGAGACCAAAAAGACACAAGAAAAACCTGGGAAGTAAAAACTTGATAGGGAAGAGGATGATTGCCTCCTAAAAATTCTAGACAGACACGAGACTGTCACTTCAACAACCAACGTATGCACATGGGTTGCCCAAAGACAGGATGCGTATGCATGTGTGCAGGCCCACTATAGGTTGTGTGTGCCTCTAATGCTCCTCAAAATAAGAAAGACAAGTAGCTAACCTCAAGCAGGGAGTAATGGTATTGAAGACCAGAACCCCTTAAAGGTACAGAAACTTACTCTAATAGAAAAAGATGCAAGGAAACTTGAGAAAACAAATCTGATCTGAGGTTATGCCTAGGCTACAGACTACAACAATAGAAACCATAACTAGATCCAAAAAACCCCTGAGAAGGATCACTTCTGATAGGGAAGAGGATGACTGCCTCTCTTAAAAAAAAAAAAAATCTGGACTCAGACATGCGACTGATCTTTTAGTAACCAACGTATGTACGTAGGCTGTATGACATCAGGGCATGTGTATACGCGATCAGACCTTCTGTAGGCTGCGTATGCCTTGGTGGCTTCCCAGAAAAATAAAAAAAAATAGTCAAGCGAAGGAAGCAGGGAATACTGGTATGGAAGACCAGAATCCCTACTAGCTCAGACTTTTGCAGAAACTCAGAAAAAAGGTAGTAAAACCAATTAAAAATACCCAACAAGTACCCCCCAAAACCCTAGAGATCCTTAGTATGGTCGCCAATTCTGTTGTGGGTGGGAAATCCCTCCTACTAACTAGCATTAATGGTCTTATCATGCATGCCGAAATGACCTAAAGTCTCCTACTTCTTACCAACATCACAATCATAAACCTTGTTGGAGCCTCCTTTTTCAACTAGTTTAAATGTAATTCTTAAAATCAAAGGTTGGCCTTTAAGTTGTCTTTTACCTCGTGACCTTTACCCACTGAAAATCTCAGTAGTCCCGATATGCGATGTGGTGATGTCTGTTGTACTCCTAAGCCATTGTCATTTAACCGTTGAGCAAGCTTTTTCACTTTTTCTATACCTCGGGATATCGTGTTTTGGGAGTTACAAGTCACACTGTTTCCAAGCCTCGATGCGCGAAGTCGTGAAACAACCTTCAAAGCTTACCCAGGTTAGCGCCGAAAGTAAAGTTCCTTAAACCTTAGTTAAGTGCTGTCAGGATTTCGCGTCTCGGTGATCGTCCTCCACAAAAGTATTATCGTCATAACTTTGATAGGCGAAATTGTGAAATAGTTTCAAAAGTCACCCAGGTTGGTGTCAGGGGTAAGTCATTTTAAACTGTAGTTAAACAATGTCGAGGTTTCACGACTCAGCATTCACTCTTCCAAGAAACTTTACCTTCGTAACCCCGAGTCACGAAATCACGATATTAATTAAACATTGATTAATTAAACACTTAATCCGGATCACATTTTTGCTTAACTAGATCGCGTCATCGCGATCTCGGGTTTTAAGGGCTTGAAAGATAGAAGTGAAATCTCCTGATATGGAAAACGCCGAAAAGGGTGATTAAATTTTAAAGAAAACCTAATTAAATAAGCTAAGCCTGATTAACTAGTGCATTAATAAAAATATTAACGTGCACCGTCTACGGATTAAATTTAAATGTTTTTGCGCCAACTTGTGTCACGACCCATCAAAATTTATAGCATTTATTTGAAGTGATAAGTGAAGATATTTGTTTTTATTTCTAAATATTTCTCAAAAAATGATTTGACCATTCTGTTCGTGGTTTCAAATGGTCGAGATATAGAATTCTTTCTCTTATTGTTTCAAATTTCATTTCTATCTTGTGCAGAGAAGCTTTTCTCACCAGGCTAATTTATGTATGTATACACATTTTTACTAGAGGAGAGCTAAGTCAGAATCCTCTATCATGGCCCCACAAAAAGCTTCCAAGGCAATTTTTGAGAGTTCAAGGCAAGGCTTAGATATTGTTTCTGATACTTCACCTCGAAGTGTTGATTCTGTCAGAACCTGGTCATACATCTCTGAGGTTCTTCATTCTGAATTGGTGAACTGTTCAGATGATTCTAGTGATAATGAGAAGGACGATTTGGCCACCAAATACAAATCATCTTTCAATAAGAGATGCATAAGATAGCAGCCAGGCCACGACTCCTTCCATATTATGATATGATCCGATGGGCATTAGATCATGTGGATATCTAGACCAGAACCATTATCAATGAGAAGAAGGTGACCATTGGGACTTTCAGACCATAACATTTGCAGGTGATGTACCAATTGTCACCCACACCAAACTTCTCACACAATGCCGAGTTTCTAGAAGGTTTTAAGCAGAAATAATGTGAGCAAAATAGCATAAGCTTGTTTGATCTGATCAAATATTGGGTATTTCACCCCACAAAGTTCAGGGCAGACGGTAACAAAGTTTATCCAATCTCTTCCCTGAAATCGCAAATCAAATATATAGCAATGATGACATGTAGGTTGTACGAGAAGGAGGACACCACACATTTTTTCCTCCAGTGGGTGCCTTTGATTCACACATTCGTTGAAGGTTGTTCCTTCGACTGGGCCAAATTGTTATCCAATAGTTTAACCATCCAGATTACTGAATACCAGATGCAGAAGGCGAGTGGGAAGGCCGCTTCATTTTTATGTACGCCTACATCATGGATGTTGTTTGTTTCATGACACATTTCCCTTTAATGAGCTGGAGTTGGACTCCATCTGAGGCTGAGCCTATCCATGTCTACCACTCAAAAATCTAGGAATATAAGGCTACAGAGTTCATATATGAAATTTGCAATTGGGTAATGCTACCAATGCACGTCTCCATCTTCGACAATCCACCACTCAGGATTTCAGATAGCATTTCCATCAAAGGATTTTCAAAGAAGGTATGGCCACCCTTCCCCATTCATTTGAATACTTATTCTTTATTATATTTCAGACATGCAAAAGTTGAGGCAATGGATTTGGAGGATATTAAATTGGTCCACATTGAGTTCAAGAAGCATGACCCACACAGGATCATGGGAAATCACTTGGCGAGTTGTGGCCTTAAAAGGTATGAACATGAGAATTCACCTCATGATGACATTTTCTGAGGAGCGAGATCCTATGCTAAGGTTCTCAGCCGGATTCAAACTCTGTCGCCCGAGGAGAGGATTGATTTCTTCAAATTTCAGGAACATCGG
The DNA here is from genome assembly GCA_009831015.1 of Picea engelmannii. Lineage (NCBI taxonomy): Eukaryota > Viridiplantae > Streptophyta > Pinopsida > Pinales > Pinaceae > Picea > Picea engelmannii. The sequence continues at coordinate 144,731 of ML820653.1, forward strand.
CGGAGTTGCCTTCCCCCAATCTTACAGTGTAAGAACCCGTCGATTGCAGATGTACAGAAAACGGAGGCCAAGGGCTCCAAAGTTTCAGGAACTAACCAAGAGGAACACCAGGAAAAGAAGAAACAAACCGGAGGCCTGAAACAAGAAGCCGAAATCCCCAACCCTCCAAGCAAGCAAGCCTCGGTTGTTACCCTAGGGAAATCATCCAAGCAGATCGGTAGCCCCATCATTTATGTTACTCCCCTACAGTCCACAAAGGGGATCACAGATGAAGGTTGGATTTTTAGCGAGGAACTAATGCCTATAACTGTGGAAGAGTTTCCTCCGAATGAATTTTTCTTCTATAAGAAGAGAAAGGCCATTGTGAGACAAGAACTTTATCAAGAAGTAGGCAAGGTAGCCAAGAAATTTAAAATTCTTGATGATGGAAGAGCCATGAAAAAAGAGGAATTTGCAACTCAGATAGCAGGGACGTTGGGGAATTTTTCTATAGCCAACCAATTTTCTGTCGAGTCCCTAAAATAACAGTTGAAGTGAAAAAACCACTTGATCAAAACATTGGAGGATAAGTTGGCCACAACAGAGGTAGCTTCCAAAGATCAGGTGAAAGGTATAGAGCAAGCTAGAGCAGCTGATCAAAAATAAATTGAACGGCTCAAGTCTGATCTCGAACAAACACAGCAGGCGGCCCAGACCAGCCAGTCACAGATAAGCTAACAAGAGGAGTTAATAGGGAAATTATAGGCCAAATTAAATCTCATCGAAATCCATATGATAGATATCAGGATATTCCAATCCCAAGCCATAGAAATCCGAAAAAGAGTGTCGGCAGCTCAGTAAGGTTTACTTGCTAAAGTGGAAACTATTCAAAATCACTGCCAACTCATTGATCAAGTACTAGAAAACATCTCCTTTAGAGAAAAAAAAGCTGTAGCGGCTCGAGTCATTTTCCAAGAGGTTGTTATAGCCATGACAAAAAAAGAAATGGGCAGTAGTTCTAGGCTCTCCATCCCAGAGAAAACCCGAGGTAACATCTTGTTGAAGGCATGGGAGCATAGCATATCAGAAGGCAGAAAACAAGCTAAAGAGGTAAGAAACTCTTGTGAAGAAACTTTTGGCTTCATAGATAGGAGGTTGTTGGATCTCGATAGTGAAAACAACACTAAGGAACTGGGCTAGATTAATATAGCCAAGAACCTACTCAATATCAAGGAGAATGAGGAAAGAGAGTTGGTTGAAATATCACAGATAACCTAGACGGATATAATCCAAGTAGATAAATGGATAATAAAACCAAGTGTACATTTATGTTCTATCAACGCTGAAGATCGACAGGTAGAAGGGAAGTTGCCACAATTAGTGAAGGCTTATTACAATTTTGAGGCAAATAATCAAACAGAACCTTCCAGGTTGATAGCCCAGTTGGTGGAGAAGTGCGTCACTTGCACCGAGCATACAAAGGGACAGGTTTTTGGTATCAAAAAATGACAAGTGTCTACCTATTGTATTTTCAGAACTCGAAGAGAAAATATAGGAAGGTGTTCCAGTTTCCCAAAAGAAGGACAGAGACAAAGAATTGAAACGTTTAATCTTTTTTTTTTTATAACCGAAAATACTCTTGGAACGATTGAACTTCCAACATGTAGAAGTTTGTATAAATATGAAATTAGAAGAAAGAAAAAAGGCAGGACCTTTTTAGTCGATTGTAATAGAGACTATCTCCTTTTGAGAATTAATACAAAGCAATCCGAAGACTCCTGATTCCGTCAAGACTGTGTTATGAGTTTGTTTCCTCTATGATTTCATATTCAATTTCATTTCTCTTATATATGTCTGATGAATGTTTCATTGCAATTTAGTAAAACCTCTACTGTGGTGATCAATTTTTAGTCGTCTATATCGTTTACAGTTTTTCCTCTGTATCGGCTATTAGCAGGTACAAGACCTATGAACCCTTTATATTGTCATATTTTATGCTTCGTCAGATTTCTTCTTATCTTATTTTCTTCTTCTGTTTACAGGGTGAGATTCTCCCTTGATAGGAGCCTCATGTTATAGACAGATTAATGTTTTTCTCATGTTTCACACACCATCTATTTAAAATATAACTCAGCTACGGGAAAAGGCCCTTGGTTTTCACTTTATCTTTAATATTGGATTCAAAAGTTATCTTTTATAAGATCAAATTGATACAGCATCAAAAACCTCAAACTCTCCTTTAATTTTTTTGTTCCTCTATGACTGTCCCCGTTGCAAGACAGCCTAATATTGAACTCGACTTGTTGAACCAAACCCATATCTCTTTAAACATTTTCGATACCATACTTAAAACAGCCACCACCCAGGTAGAACTTGAACATTCATGGGCCATGATTGAACGAGATATAAACATCCAGGAACAGTTGGAAGTGAGACAGTGACAACCTGGAAATTAGCCTTAGCTTCCTTTACAAAAGGTTGACTCTTCTCTCTTTTTATCCTTTACTCACTTTCAGATGCCTAGAAACTATACTTTCTAAGCCTTAAGTACAAACTCTGGAACAACATTTTTCTGGCGCCGTTGTCAGGGACGAAGTTACGAAACCTTTTCCCTGGGAAGAACGACATTGTTTTGCAAGTTTCTCCCTTTGATAGTGAACAAAGAGTGAACACCTTCTAAAGGATTTTATTATCTTTCACTTGGCGACTCCACGTTTAAATAAGTTGGCATCTGTTCAAAGGAATACCAGACAAAACCCGGAGGGTAAACAGACCATGCCCGTTTTCGATCCTGAAAAAATACTAAAAACTAGAGGTTTCCTTAAGCCAACCACTGCAGTCTACCAGCTTAAGTACCCGCAACCCAATACCAAGAGTTTATGTGAACCTTCAACTTCATACAATCCCCTCCCTGAAATCATCAACCCAATTTTAACTCTCTCTGAGGATAAAAGTGAAATCCATCCGACAACCTCTGACGTACTCTTTAGTTAGCTTTCACGGCCTCGCCAAGTCTCGAAGAGTATACTATATACTCAAATTCCACACCCATGGGTTCCCCTGATTACATCTCTTGCAAATCTGAGGATCCAAGTCCTCACATCTCTTTTCACCCATCTTTGCTTTTCTCATCTCTCGAAGAAGCTAGAAATTCACTTTTAGTTTTCCTGAACCCTCTATATAACACACCTTTTCCCTATCCAGTAGCACTGATGGCGGACGTCGGAGGAGGAGGTGGAGTGGCTCCAGGAGGAGGAGCGGGGGGTCAAGCACCTCCCCCGCATCCCAGGGTCTTCGCTAAAGTAGCTTCGAGATATGCGCCTTTGGTTTTGCCCGTCCCTCTCCACGACCTTCCTGAGAATTACATAAAAAACTTACCTAAATTCACAGGGGAAGGGGACTTGACCACAACTGAACATATAAACTTATTTGATCAGTTCGCCGATATCCTAGGCCTCGAACACGAAGACATATATTCGAGGCTGTTTGTTCATACTTTCGAAGGACAAGTATGAACCTGGTTTTGAAGTCTACTCACAGAATCTATATTATCCTATGATGCCCTAGAAGACTCCTTTATTAGACAATGGGGTGAAAGGAAAGACCATTCGTATTATTTGACAAAGTTTGGATCTTTAAATAAAAAGACTTCGGAAACTGTTATGGAATTCATTCAAAGATTTAACAAATTATATAATAAGATCCTGTTCGAAGTTAAACCATCCCAACCTGCAGCCAAGGTAACCTTTGCGGGAGCCTTCGAACCCGATTTTGCACTTCTTTTGAGAGAAAGGAGGGGGGCTACCCTAACCCGAATGCAAGATGATGCCGTAGAAATTGAATCTAATATGATGGCTTTTGGCAAGTTGAAAAACAAGGTAGAAATAGGAAACCAAGAAAACAAACGTTTTAGGGAACAAGCGGGACCCTCAGGGTCCAATAGATCCACAGACGACAAAATGGATGATATGGCTAGGATAATTAAGGAGTTATCGAATGAGATTTATAGGATGGAGCTAGATCAATCCAAGGTCGATCCTTTCGTTAAGAGGGAATTCAGAAGAAACCCCAATCCTCAAAATCAACAAAGCCAGATAAAAAATGAAGACTAGAAAATCCAAACCCCTTTAAAAAATGAAAATTTTATAGGAGGAAATGACCTGCAAGATTTCGAAGATTTGGATGAAGATGTGACAAATTTGGGTGACGACTACACATTTTTGGATTACTGAGAGGAGGGGTGAATCAGTAATAGAGAAATTTAATCCCTTTTAACCATATAATCCAAGTGCTATATCAATGAAGCATTATTATCCAATAACTGCAGAGTAAATAAGCAATCAACAAATGAACAATTATACACATACACAGTACACTAGTGTTTTACGTGGAAACCCAAATCGGGAAAAAACCACGGAATGGTTTTTCTTATATGTCTTGAAGAATTACATTCATTGGAAGCACCAACTTCCTTTGTTTTCCAGCTGCAACTGGAAGGAGGCTCCAACCCCCTAGTTTCTCAGGCTACAACCTGAGGGAAGCTCCAACTCCCCAAATCTCTGGCTACAACCAGAAGGAGGCTACAACCCCCAATGTTCTCCGTCTACAACCACCTTTCCTTGCCCCATCCTGCCACCCTGAAGTAGAAGTAGAATGATGGAACCACTGTCACACTATCACTGTGAGATATACCGTTGTAAACCTATACCAATAAGTCTGAACCATGCATCAACCATGCATCAACCTGTACCTCAACCTGTAATCAACCTGTAATCAACATGTACCATAAATAAGTGCATCAACCATGCACCAACCTGTAATCAACCTGTACCATAAACAAGTGCATCAACCATGCACCAACCTGTAATCAACCTGTACCTTAAACAAGTCATCAACCATGCACCAACCTCAACAAAAATCCCTCATCAATTTCATCATCCAAATCTGATTTGTAGCTCTATAATAGACCTGGTGTATATGATTACATTCCTACAAACCTTCCTTAACTTTTAAAAACAAAAGACTAGCATTTTCATCAAACTTGTTTTTAGTCTCACATGCCTAGTTTTGGATTAGTCAACAACCCTAACTTGAAGTAATCAT
>ML820654.1:6848-25086 GCA_009831015.1 Picea engelmannii
TTAGAAGTGGACCCAACCCTAAAATAAGGAAAGTGGGCCAAGTGACCTAGAAGATGTTTTTAAGGAAGCTACTTGGAGAGTATAAATAAGAGGCAAGGCTCTCTCATTTGAATGAAACTTGAGAATATTGAATATCTATAGGTGTATGAGGTAACCAAATGATATCTAAGCCTAAATTTTGAGGAAAGTGAAGAAAAGAAGGCTGAAATGCAAGGAAGGATAAATTCTTTTGATGGTGCTTTCTAAGGTATGTTATTTATAGGTCATCTCACCATTTTCGCTATAAATTTTTTTCTATAATGATTCAGATCCTAAAATTGCTATGAAAGTGATAAAACATATCCAAGTATCTGAGGTAAACAATTCAGCTTGTGGGTCATTGTATTTTTTGAGTTACACTCTGTGGAAAATAGGGTTTGTGGCCAGTCCTGAAACTAGTCAAAATCAGGTGTTTTGGGTAAAAACGTCATAACTTCTTCATAACAAATCCAAATTTAGTGAGACAAAATGTGTCAGTTATGGTACAATCTTTAGTATGTTGTGTAATAGTTTCAGATCAATTCATCAAATATTTTGTGTGGGGCACACTCTACAATGTCTCTCTCTAGAATAAGACAGAATTCAACAAGTTGTGTCATTTTTTATATAACTCCTTTTCTGAGAGGTTCCAAGTAGTGACACCTGGAGAAATTGCAAAACACACATTGAAGAAAATCCAAAACTAGTCTTTTGAGATTAAACAAAAGTTTGATTAAAATGCTAGTCTCTTGTTGTTAAAGTTAAGGAAGGTTTGCAGGAATGTGATCATATACACCAAGTCTATTACAAAGATACTAATCAGATTTGGATGATGAAATTGATGAGGGATTTTAGTTGAGGTACATGTTGAGTACATGGTTGAGACAAGTAGTTGATGAGTTGGCACATACATGAGGTGTATACTTGATGATGTTGGTACATATTGATGAGTCATAGTTGATGAGTAGTTGACACATGATTGGTACATAATTGGTACATGGTTGGATGCACATGTTTATGGTACAGGTTGATTATAGGTTGGTGCATGGTTGATGCATTTTTTTATGGTACAGGTTGATTACAGGTTGAGGTACAGGTTGATGCATGGTTGATGCATGGTTCATATTTATTGGTACACATTTACAACGGTATATCTCACAGTGATAGTGTGACAGTGGTTCCATCATTCTACTTCTACTTCAGGGTGGCAGGACGGGGCAAGGACAGGTGGTTGTAGCCACCTTCCAGTTGTAGCCAGAGAACATTGGGGGTTGTAGCCTCCTTCTGGTTGTAGCCAGAGAATTGTGGAGTTGGAGCTTCCCTTAGGTTGTAGCCTGAGAAACTAGGGGGTTGGAGCCTCCTTCCAGTTGCAACTGGAAAAAAAAGGAAGTTGGTGCTTCCAATGAATGTAATTCTTCAAGACATATAATAAAAAACATTATGTGGTTTTCTCCCGATTTGGGTTTCCACGTAAAACACTTTTATATTGTGTATATGTGTGATTGTTTATTTCTTATTGCTCATTATTGGATAATAATTCTACATTGATATAACATTTGAAAAAAAAGGATTATAATTATGCTATTACTAATTCACCCCCCCTCTCAGTAATCCAACAATTGGTATCAAAGAAGGTTCCTTCATAAATCAGTTTAACCACTGAAAGGTAGATCATGGAGAGTACCAACTCATATAAAAATGGAATACCATAGTTTGATGGACAAAAGTATGCTTTTTGGAGCATAAGGATGAAGACATATATACAGGCACAGGGATTTCAAGTTTGGCAATCAATTGTAGATGGATACACAACACCAGGAGTTCCACCAACAAATCACAAAGCAGTGAAACTCGGTGAGAATAATTCCAAATCCATAAATGCACTTTTGAATGGTCCCAGTGATATGGTATTCACCAAAGTTGCACATTGTAAATCTGCTAAAGAGATTTGGGAAAAGCTTCGAAATATTTATGAAGGAGATTCAAAAGTCAAAGAAGCAAAGATTCAAACTTACAGAGGTCAATTGAACAACTAAAAATGAAGGGAGATGAAGATATCGTAGCCTACTTCTTACGAGTCGATGAGACAGTGAATGCAATCATAGGATTGGGAAAAGAAATCGAAGAATCTTTAATTGTTCAAAAGGTACTAAAAGAAAGATCGGATCTAAACTCAATAAGCATGGATGAACTGCATGGAATCTTCATAGCATATGAGATGAGAACTAAACAGGAAAGTCTAGATGTAAAAGAAGTATCCTTCAAAGCATCCAAAAGATCAAAGCAAAAGAAAAAGGAACAAGAAGAATATAGCAGTAGCAGTGACATCTCGGAAGATAGCAGGACTCACTCCTTGACAATAGCACATTTGGCACCATTTCATTGAGCAATCCACCTCTTCATTGAGTGGATTTTCAAAGGAGTTCTTTCATCACCATTTTCATTTTTCTTGTTGTAAGGAGAGCAAGCTTGTGAGGGTCCAAGAGCCTTCCTTTGGAGTAAGAAGGGACTCATAGTCCCCTTTCTTCATTGTTCTTTGATTTCATCAATAGATCAGCCTAAGAACATTGGTGACATTGGTATTTTTGTCCTTGTTATCTCTTTATTTCCATGCTTTTAATTTTAGTTTGTATTAGTTTAATTCTTGTTTATAGTTTTGTTTTTCTTTCTCTAACTCTTTCCTCTACAGCTGTCATGCTCAGCAAGACCCAACTGGGCATGTAAGCACCTCTTATTTGCTCACCAAGGTGACGAAAAGGGTGAAAACAAATTGGCGACCATACTGGGGATTAGGTATCAATTCCTTCCTCATTTGGGTTTATTTTTCTCTTCTTTCAGTTTAATTAACTTGCAGGTGCACAAACCGGCCTAGGCCGACTTGCCAACCATCCAATTCAAGGGAGAATTGAGAGAAATCCATCTGGATTTTTCTTTATCGGCCGTTTTCCACAGGTGCGTGGGTATTCCACCCCACAGACGTGCATCGTGCATGCATGCGCTTGATCAACAACCATCCAGTGCGTGCATGCGCTTTCTGTCTCAACTCTATTCGCGCGCCTGCTCTCTGTGCGCCTCTGTCTCAACTAGGGACCGCACATTTGAGTAAAATTTCACATTGTAAGTTGATTGGGATGTGGGGAAGGCCATGGGCCCTCTTAAAATGATGTTATGCATGCTCTAAATACTGCACCACACTTAGTCCCCTCATTATATAAAGGGGTTAGTCTAACACACATAGGCACTTAGGAGGATAAAAAATCAATTTCCCTTCTTTGATTTTTCCACATGGATGGCTTGTTTTGACTAATAATCTAAGGTGGACATCAATTTTAATCACATCTAAACTTACATTGGGACTATGAATTGAAGTAACAATTGTTTAGTATGCTCTTCTCTCGCGCTTCCAAGCGATCTTGAGAATCAGAAAAATATTGTGAAAACAATCTCATCTCCCTTAACAAACATTTTGAACCTTTAGGAGAGGACAACGGCCCTTTTGGGACCCCTCTTAGATTTATTTTTCAAACACATTTTAAACTTGTAACGGGCCCATACATGCCCACATGCTACAAAGATAGAATAGTGGTTGAAATTTTGCTTTCTTAGATCAAAACACTAGGAGAGATTAAAGGTTTGTAACGGGCCCATACATGCCCACATGTTCAATCTATGATAGTTTCATGATTTTTCTAGATTACCTCACAATAGGGAGTTAAAGGATAGTAACAGACCCACATGTCCACATGCTATCTTCCTAGGGCTTTTGAATTCTGCAAGGTTGCACCAAAGACATCTAGCTAATTAGGTAATCAAACTCTTGTAAGGACCAAGCGAAGTCCACATGCAGCAAGGTGACATCTAATTAACTAAAATTGGTGCACTTTCACTCACACACAAAAGTCACTTCACACTCACATAGATTCTTCTCGAAACGTGGAGGTCCAAGTAAGTTTCCTCCAAAGGGATTCCGAAAATACCCCATCTTTTCTTGACAAGACTATCCACTCCCATTTTTAATCAAACGAGGTTGGTTTTCACCCCTAGCCTCACAAAACAACTTCATCTAAAATATTTCTAAAAACTCACTAAGTTTTCCTCCATAGGAGGTGCCAAAAGAATTTTTTTAGTCTAGGTAGGATTTCGGGGATAGGCATCCAAATAACCCCCCGTTATCTGGTTCTCACATTGATAAAACATAGAGGTTGTCAAATAGGGAACTTAAAATCCTCCAAGTCAAGTGTTCCAATCACCATAAGGCAGGGAGATACCCGTGAAGGGTTGAAGGCTGAGGTCCGGTTGTTCTGTGTGTCCCCCCTTGAGGCACCCACCTCTTGGACGGGATCCAGCCCGTGACCCATTTCTTAGGCCGAAAATCTAAATGTTGCACTTTGACCAAGGTACCTAGTGACCAAATTTAGGACACCTACCCAGGTGGAAATTGTGGGCTGCAATTGCACCTTGATTGGATTTTGTGTGGCTATTGGGAAATATTTCCAGCTCTTTCGGGATATGCCCCCTCTACCCCTCATTATAACCAATTGTTTCATCCTTCACTAGTCTCTCTTCCGGTGACTTCAGACCCCACTGTTGAGAACTATTAGAAGGTCCAGTGCTATTTGAGAGGAAGGACGTTACGTCTTCTAGGACACGAGCATTTGCTTTCTTTTGATTTTCCCACACGGACAAAACCCATTTACCCATATATATGCTTCTTTCTCATGTTATGTATGATGCACATCTGCTTATAGTTTGATTTGGATATATATATTGTGTAAACAGTTCCACGCAAAGGCTTTGTTGGTTTTTATATTTCTCTCACCACTTGTTGCACACATTCACACAACTAGTCTGACATCATAGGGGAACCACAGAACCCTCGTCGTTCACGATGCTTGCTCAACCTCCCTCCTATCTTAGGAGGAGTATCTGGTCGTACTCTCTCATCGGTACCTCCTTCACACACTCCTGTGAGTGCTACTATCTTAGGATCGGCTTTGCTAGGTTCTACATTACTTGGGTCAACTTCCCAAGGCCATTCGTTCACTCGCTCTCCTTTACAAGGAAGCGGGGGACCCACTTCCCCTCAAGGAGGGAGCACCAAACCACCTAGTCCCCATCAAGGGCCATGTTCAGAACACACCATGGCTGGAGCTAACCCTCCCACCCCACTACAGATGCCATATTTGGCCTCTCTCAACATACCAGATCTCACCAAACTCACCAATGATCCTATATTGCATGACGCCACATGGCCTGCAATGCCAACTAAAATTCCTTCAGACATACCAAAGTTTGAAGGAAAGGTAGGGGATGACCCCGCCAACCATGTCATGACCTTTCATCTATGGTGATCTTCCAATAGTATTATGGATGATTCCATCAGACTGCGATTATTTCAACACACACTTACTGGCCCCTCGGCCAAATGGTATGTCGAAGAAAAATCGGGGTCCCACGCGACCTTTGAGTCATTGGCCAAAGAATTCTTGACCTTCTTCCAATTACCCATCTGCCATGACAATGGTGTAGAACTACTGTCTAACTTTAAACAAACCTCAGCCACCCACATCATTGATCACATTCATGAGTGGCGTAGGTGACGTAGTTTGTGTAAAGCAGAAACCACCAAGCAACAATGTCTCGACTGGTTTCTTAGATCACTTGTATCTCTCCTTGGAAAGGATGTAGCTTCCACCTTCCCTCAATCTGAAGAGGAATCCATCAGTAAGGCCCAACAATATGACCTCATCTATGCACAGTCAGGGTACTTATACATGGTACTTCTTGATCTTCCTAAACCTATGCCATTTGGCTAAGACAAACCTGGGATGTATCACTCGACATATGGACTAATCGGTGCAACCATGCACCATGGTCCACAAACCCAACCACCACTGATGTATGGAACACCTCAATACCCACCGACATATGGGGGCATTTCTTATTACCCCCCACCCCCTTATCAACAGCCATACCCTGTTGCTATACCTCCACCCATCAGTGGACCACCACTGGCACCTCCCATACATCCACCTATTCCCACAAATAGTGGTACTCCCTCAACATCAGCTTATAGTACTAGCAAAATCACTACACCTTCCTATGTACCTTATGGATCGGTACCACCACAAAATCCATACTTCCCATTTCCTGGTCCTCCACAACCCATTGCTCCCCCACATCCACATGTGGGGGTAAATTTTGTTCAACCTTCTGCTGCTCAACAATACCAAAATTTTGAATAGTTAAACACAACCAATCCAACTCATCCATCGAACAATGCCAAGAAGAAAGGATGGAACAGGAATAACAACAACCCCGGTCAAGGCGGGAATCAACCCCCATAGCACCAACCACCTGGGGGCAACCAGAACTAGGGGAACCAAAACCCCCAAGGGGGCAATAATAACAAACGCCAAGGGAGAAATAATGTCAAAACCATCTTCCCTTGTGCCCTTTGCAGTGAGTTCGGTCATTACACTCACCATTTCCCCCAGATCGCTGATTTCAAACGGCTGAAAGATTCTGGTAGTCTTCCCCATTCTCCTGCATAAAACACCCCTCAGCAGGAACCACAACAATATGTGCATCAACCCCCTCCCACCGTGCTGCAAAATCCTATTCCACATCAAGGTGTGATAAACACCCAACAGGACACACAACATCCCCCACCTCAGGTGGGACAATACCATAACCCCAACCAACCAGCAGAGCGGACCATCCTCCTCACCAGTGAGGAAGAAATCCTTCTACAAATGCGTAATCGTCAGTATCATACACCCGCTGAGTCTACTCCCATCTCTCCAGAGACAAACCCTACACCAACGGGACCCCCTTTGATGATCCCTCGCCCTTCCACCGAACCACCACTACGCATCCCTCACATCCCTTTGCGCAGGAATGTTCACAACCCGCAGGCTAGGGAAACTCATAACTATAGCTTGGTAGACGACTTAGCACAATCCCCGGCTGCCATGTCAGTATTGGAAGTCCTCCAGACTTGTCCTACGCAGCGGAAATCTTTACTTTCTGCCTTGGGGGAAGTCGACCCTGCTGATACTCAACTCATCACCTTTGATCTTGATAGCGGAGAACCCCGTCTTCCCGCCTTGATCGCTTTTCAAATACCAGTGAAAATACGGAACATCACAGTTCATCGGTGTATCATCGATGAAGGTGCCTCTACATGCATCATGTCCAAAACAGTATGGCAGAAACTTGGTTCCCCGGAACTCATACCCTCTGCCATCACATTACGAGCTTACGATGGATGACCATCCTCTCCTGAAGGGCTCTTCCAAAATGTCCCCGTTGAACTCGGGGGAAAGACTATTCTCATTGATATTGAAGTTATTGATGCCCCACTCGATTATAATATCCTGTTCGATTGTAGCTACATGTACGCTATGAAGGCAGTGGCATCTTTTGTCTTTCGGACAATGATGTTCCCCCACAATGGGAAGATCGTGACCATCAACCAAGTCTCACATTATGAGCCTAACCCATCTGCCAACCTTGATAACATTCTTCCTCTCATCCACACCAACCAAGATGCCTACCCACTTGTCGAGATGGGTCCATATATTTTCAAAGATCCATCCTTGTTAGGGACATACCATGGAGCACCACCACTCCTTCATCCTCCTAACCAGGTATGCGTCGTATCATCTAATGAAACTCAAACGGAGGATGCTCTTCCTCCTCAGGAGGCTTCAGTCCTTCCTGACGTCTCAATAGTCATAGAACGACTCCAGCCAGAGCCTCCTGCACCATCATTGAACTCAACAGTCCAAGAATCCACATCTCCCCATAGGAATAATCTCACTTGGGAAGCATTCCCCCAACCCCTCACCCAAATTCCCTTCTTTTATCCTCCACCAGGTATCGAAGATTTTCAGGTAGCCGCAACACTCACAGTACCAAATATGGTGTTAGAAATCCCAGTTTGGTATTTACATCCACCAGAGATGGTCCCTCAACCACAGGAAGGACTTCCCATGATAGTTCCCATTTTTACCCCCTCCACCCCCCCACTCACTAACCCCCCTGCCACGGCTGGGGGCAGGAGAAAGAAGAGAGAGCCCACCGCTCCACTTCCTCCACGCATCCCACCACCTTGCGCACTATGTGAGAAAGAGGGCCACCAAAGTAACAATTTCCCATCACTACCTGAATTAAGGAATTTGATTCCCCCCAATCCAACTCCTACAACACCCGTCGCTACTGCTATCCCCCCCAATACCACCAAACCTTCCAGTAGTAAAGGGTTGAGGACCAAATACGCTTGTGCTATCTGTTCAGAGTATGGCCATTACATTCATCATTGTCCAGCACTGCCACGCTTTCGACAAACATTGGCCGCTGTACGCCAGAACTTCCAGAACAACCCCCGCCCTGCTACGTCCTCTTCTACAAATATCACTGACATTCGCTATGTCACGACTTCAGTCAATGAATGTATGAGATGCCCATTCTCTCTCTGTGATTCACTAGCTCATTTTACATACCAGTGTCCTATGCTCCTTGCATACAGGCAACGTCAATTGGCCCTGATTCACCAACCTGTAGAGGCAATACTTGACATTACCCCGTCACTTGAGGATCTTCATGTCATTTCTACCGAGCCCGAGGCACTCCCAATGCCTCCATGGTTCTTAAATTACATCTCTAAGGATTTACCCCGCAATCCCCCAAACTCTCCTGCTCATTCCCCTACGGAGACTCTCCACCCAACCACCACGGGTACCCCTCAGTACTTCAATATTTGGTTCATGTCGAGTGAACCCTCACCATCTCCTAGCACTGCTCCCCTTACTTCTCCATCAGGGGGAAATCACCCTAGCACTGAGATCACTCCTCACGACCCCTTATATTCCCGGCATTTCCAATGCGACGAGGAAATACTCGAAGAGCTACACCACCCAGACTCACCATGGGATGCGTTACATCACCGCACACTCTTCTCTCCACAGGAAGCCCTCATGCCTCCTAACCAAAACCCCATTTACACAATCGAAACCAAATAATTTATCCCATCTGGGCCTATCGATTGGTTCAACAATCCCATTCCTGCCCCTGATGCATTTGAAGAAGGAAACATGGCCAACATTTCCCCCACCATCAAAATCGACATTTCCATTAAAAATGGCATCGTCGAAGAAATCACCATTGGAGATGCTTGCACTCCTCAAAAAATCACCGCATATAAAGCCCTCTTCCAGGAGTACAGGGATATTTTCTCCTGATCATACACAGAAATGCCTAGCCTCGATCCCTCTATTGTTGAACATCGCATTGACACCTAGCCCGACATCACACCAGTTCGCCAGAAACAACGAATGTTACACCCAGCCAAAGCTGCGGCTATCAAAGCCGAAATTGACAAATTACACACTGCTAGGTTTATTTACCCCATCGCTTATACTTCGTGGGTTTCCAACCCTGTACCCGTCGACAAAAAACAGGGCACTATCCGCGTTTTCACAGACTTTCATGATCTCAATAACGCATTTCCAAAAGAAAACTTACCAACGCCATTCATTGATCAAATTATCGACAACAGTGCCGACCATGAGGCTCTTTCCTTTATGGACGGATTCTCTGGCTATAACCAAATCCAAATCCACCCGGTCGATCAGTATAAAACCGCATTTATTACACTGTGGGGTACCTTTGCATATCGGGTCATGCCTTTCGGCTTAAAAAATGCCGGCACAACTTTCCAACGGGCGATGACATACATCTTCCACGATCTGGCTAAAATCATCCTCGCCTACTTGGACGACCTCACAGCTCGATCCAAGAAACGCACCCAGCATCTCGATGATTTACGAATCATTTTTCAACGGTGTCGCTAGTACAACATCCACTTAAATCCTCTCAAGTGTGTGTTCTATGTCACCGCAAGGCGCCTCCTCAGTTTCATTGTTTCCCAAAGTGACATTACCGTGGACCCCCTCAAAGTCAAAGCTATCACCAAAATTCCACCCCCCCGAAATTTACGGCAACTTCAGAGTCTACAGGGCAAAGCTAACTTTCTAAGACGCTTTGTTCCTGATTACACCATACGCGCACATGGTTTCCTTCGCTTGATATGTCACGACATTCCATTTCAATGGGACGACCATGCCCAACAGTCGTTTGACTATCTTAAAACATCGCTTTCAAATGCACCTTTAATTAGTGCACTTGACTATAATCGCTACTACATCCTCTACGTATCAGCATCAACTGTATTAGTAGCCGGCATCCTCATCCAGCTCGAAGATGACAATCATGAACATGTCATTTACTACGTTAGTAAGAACCTCTCGGGACCACCCTTGAAGTATAAACACAAAGAGAAGCTTTCTCTCACAGTTGTCCTTGCCGTCTAGAAACTGCGCCATTACATTTTGCTTCGCACCACAAAGGTCGTCGTAGATTCCAGCCCTATGCAATACTTGCTCAGCCATCGACAAGTTAACAGCAAATTCACCCGATGGATCATTATCCTTCAGGAGTATGACCTCGATTTCTCAACACCTAAGAGTAAGAAGGCCCTCATTCTCGCCGAATTTGTCACGGCCCTTCCCTCTGACACCTCCAGTGCCCCCGTCAACACCGACTTTCCAGACGAACATCTCTTTTACATCACTTCGGATGATCCTTGGTATGGCGAACTCCTCGTCTACCTATGAACTCAAAAGTTTTGTCACCACCTTTCACGAGATGATCGTCACCATATTCACCATCTGGCCCCCCACTATCTTCTCATTGGATACATCCTATACCGGCAGGGCGTTGACACCATTCTTCGTCGATGCCTGACGATTGACGAGGCCGATAGAGTTTTAAACGACTGCCACAACGGTGCATGTGGGGGCCATATTTCAGGTATATCCACAGCTCAGAAGATTATTCGAGCCGGTTACTTTTGGGCTACCTTGTTTCACGATTGCATTCACGCCGTGAAACGTTGTGAGCAATGTCAACTCTATGCCAACAAAGCCCGGGCACCCCCTGCCCTTCTTCACCCTGTCATTACGGCCGACCCCTTTTGTAAATGGGGCATTAACTTTATCACTTGTAATACCCCCTCCAGAAATGGTCACAAATACATTGTTGTCATTGTTGATTACTTCACCAAATGGGTTGAAGCTATGCCCACTTTCAACAATATCGCTGACACTGCAGCGTGATTTTTCTTTAATCATGTCATATCCTATTTTGGAGTACCACTCCAACTCGTTTTTGATCATGGGAAACACTTCAAGAATGAGATCTTCGTCGAACTCTCTTCTTGGTTAGGCTTCTCTCATGAATTTTCCTCACCCTATTACCCTCAGTCAAACGGACAGGTCGAGGCAGTGAACAAAGTCCTCAAGACCATGTTACAGCGCATGGTTAATAAACACAAAACCAATTGGCATCATATGTTATTTTCCGCGCTATGGGCTTATTGAATGGCGGTGAAGACCGCTACTAGTTTCACACCATTCCATTTATTCCATGGGGTCGAGGCAACTCTTCCCATCGAGTGCAAAATTCCCACCTTACGCACCGCAATTGAGCTATTACCTGACACTGCTCCAATGGAGTAGCGCTCACTGAACTTGGAGTCACTGGATGAAGATCGTCGATCTTCCTTACAGAACAACGAGGCAGCTAAAAAATGATCCAAGGCTACCTTTGATCGCCATGTCAACCTTTGCTCATTCCACGAAGGTGACCTTGTCCTAGCTTATGATATCACTCATGATACCTTTGGCCACGACAAGTTCGAATCACTTTTGCATGGCCCTTACATCATCCAACATTGCCTCACCAAAGGCACATATATATTGGCCTCCCCCAAAGGCCTCTCTCTGAAGGAACCCGTCAATGGGTTATATCTCAAGAAATTTTATGCTTAAACGTAGTCATCCTACTTTAGGTTATTTCTTTTTCTAGTGTTTTTAATCTTTTTTCCCTCCCCTCTCATCTAAACTATCCTTTGTGCTATTGACAGATGCTTCCTCCACCAGCCTACCACATTGGTTATGCTGACGACACCAGCCATTGGACGCAAAATCTCACTTCGGCGGCTTGGGCTCTTTACACCCCCTCACATGAAATGCTACACTCAAGTGGCATATGTTTGGGGCCAGCAACCAACAACCAAGCTGAGTATACTGCTATCATTGGCCTCCTAGCCGACGCCCAACGTCATCATATTCATCACCTTAGTGTCTTCCTCGACTCTCAACTAGTCGTTCTCCAGCTCAACAATGTATACCGTGTACACGATCCGTGCCTCTTTCGCAAATACCTGCAGGTTAGACTGTTATCTCGACATTTTGATTCCATTACATTTACACATATTCCAAGACAATTGAATCAAACAATAGATCTAATAGCTAACATGGTGTTAGATTGACATATATCACATCAAGCTACACATACATAAACAACTCACAAATCCTGTCACAGCATATAGATAGATTGACATCATCATAATCATCAACAAAAAACACATGTAAACAACACCAGGATCTCAAAATATGTATACTCATATATATATCAAGGCCATCAAGCCATCCAAATGTTTACATACAAAAAAATACACGTGCCCGCAGGCCAGCACAACACCTCGGTACACAAATCGTCTCACCAGCCTATATCCAACCCAAAATATATACATCATACATCAGTCATGGTGCCTCTATCGCACCACCCCCTGATCCTCCCTCAGGAGGAGTTGGTGGCCCACCACCCCCTGCCCTAGGCGGTGGTGGACCACCCACAAGACCCTCCTGCCCCGACGGCAAGCGTCCACTAGTCATCGCAGCCAGCACTGTTGCTCGCCGCACTATGGCCTTCCATGGTGGCGGCACCCCCACACACTACTCTAGGAAGCCCTCATCCTAGATACGTGTCCACATGCCCTCGGGCATGTCCTACAACACCATCTCCAGACGACGGCATATATCATCAAAGTCCACTCCGGCTGCCGCCGGAGGAGCATGTGATGGCCCCGCACCAGGTTCATCGAACCGGCGTCGCCTTTCTGCCCTCTCGAGCTCTGATGGTCACCCCACGACATCCTCTTTCCGCCGACTCACTCCCTACGGTCGTCCCTCCGGCTCTCGTCGAGCTGGCACTCGCTGCATCTCCACCTCACGCCCGCGAGGTGCCACATATGCACATGCAAAATACAACAACAAAATATAGTATCATCATCTATATCATATACATATGGACTGATATCTCAAAAGACAACATAAATAAAAAACATACATAATACTAAACATACCTCGATGGTCAAAATCCTCCCCTGGAGGTAGCACCATGTCCGGGTCACCCCGAAAGTCAACCCCAGCATAGGGGTACCGAAGTACTACTTGCGGCATCTGCCACCATATCCATGTTGCCTCTGCTGAAAAGAAGTGGCCAACTTCGCCACCACCGTGACGAACCAAAACTGTCGACCACTACCTTAGTCGCGGCTCTCGTGCCCCTAGCATCTCTAGCAGAACCCTCGGGCGCAACATCGACACCCTCTCCAAAAACCAGGCTACCAGGATAGAGCCAAATGCAAACTCTCCTGCACCTGTGGACTGACAATGGTCCAACTGCGCGATCATCCGCACATGCAGCATCCACCCCCATGCGAACTGATCGCCGCCCACCACCACCCTCTCCAGCACCAACAACTAGTCACCACTAATCTGCTGGGTCGCAAGTGACCCGTATATACGCACAATCATCGCCGCTATACAACGATGTGCTAGGGAATCAATATCACTGATGCTCACCACCGTCCCAGACATAAAGTCTGGGCCTAAGCAGTATTGCGTGCCAATCGTGGCAAGGGTTGTATCCCTCGGCAGCACAGGCTCTGCCGGTAGAGGCGTTCCCCGAAAGGGGAGCCCAGTCAGAAAATATACATCCTCCACCGCAGTGAAGGGGATCTGCTCTCCTCGCACGAGGAAGCAGTGCAGCTCCGAACTCCACATCTGGAGCAGGAACTGTAGTAAATACTCTTGTGCCTGTATCAACGGGTACTCAAAGAACTTTAGCAACCCACAGGCTGCTAAAGTCGCTCGCACACCAGGCCCCTTAATGGCCACAGCATCTCGCAACTGGGACCAGTCTCGGTCTCGCCACCGCATTGGCATCGTCTCTGCTGGCCACCTGCAAACAACACAGAGTCCTATATCAGCTCAGATAACCCTCAACAACATCAAAATGACTCATTTTTCTTCTTTCAACCTTGCCTCATAGGCGCAGTTTTTATTCCCACAGGTGCGCACACATGCGCGCCTGTTCAGCACACAGGCGCGCATCTATGCGCGCCTGTACATCGGACAGGTGTGCCTCAATGCGCGCCTGTTTGCTTCACAGGCGCACTCTTAAGCGTGCCTGTTTACTTCACAGGCACGCACCAGTGCACGCCTGTCTACCATACAGGCGCGCACCAATGCATGCCTGTCCAATCTACAGGCACGCACTGATGTGCACATGTTCAACACACAGGCGCACTCTGAGGGTGCACCTTAAATTCCCCTTACCGTGCACCCATGCACGTATAATCGATGTACAGGTGCGCATGTATGCGCACCTTTCACTGAATCTCCCGCGCATGGGGGCCCACACCCCATAAAAACACCCTAAAAACCCATGTACGACCCTCCGTACAAACCCTACCCAAAAATTGAAAACCTATTTCTATGCAGGATGATCAGACCACCAACCTGATACTTGTAGAACGTCGATCGGATGCCTCGTCCTCCCTGAATCTCCAAATCTCCTCTGAAAACTGCTCGTCCAGTCACTATTGCAGCAGGTACAAATGAGGTGGCAATGTGGGCCCTACATCTATATATAGGCCTTTTGCCAAACTTCCACTCACCATTTCGGGAGCCCAAGGTTTCCATTTTTCAAACCGTCTTCAGCCACGGGATCAGCATCGCGTCACCTACATCACAACAGTCCCTGGGTCACTTTTCGTCTTGGCCCCCTGGGGCACCCTTTTTTCATATCACGGTCAGGTACGCACGCGCATAGTCACATTAGTCAAATACATGCTCATATCTTTGATTCTCTTCAGATATAGTTCACTTTGGGTATTTGGTTGTTCTGTGTGCAGGTACTTACTCATCATTCATCGACATCATCCCTTCAGGTATACACTCATCACTGGCATGTAGTCTCTCCCGTTGTATTTCATTTACATTTCCAGTCACACCCTCTGATATTGGCCTTTAGGACCCTCATTCCCGGCTCTGCAGTACCCACACCTCCATTTGCATCTTTGGTACTGTTACCCGGTAGCATCCTTACCCACATGAGTTGTCCCAGTCATAGCACCTTTTGGCACTTTTTGACACTCATGTTGTTCTTCATTACCCTTTAGGGATGGGAGTCCCAATAGTCTTTTCATCATGTTGTGAATCAACCACATGCTCCTTCTCCTCATTTTGCTAGCTTTCCCACATGGACTCCCAGATTATCTCTTTTCGGTTCTATTTTTTACCTGCACCTCCACAGTATCATGAACCCTCCATTTTATCCACAACCAGTTTTCCCATCTGCGAACCTACCCTCATTTCACCTACCTCATACAGAAACTCGCCGATGGGGCCCCCACCCTTCATCATTTTTCCCAGAAAATTCATCCCTAACTGGGGCACCCATTTCACACTGGGGCACCCGTTTCTGTATTTGTACATTTCTCCCCAAATTATTCATTATTGTACAAACACCTTTATTTCCAGTCATTACATTTCCTTTTGTCGTCACCGTTGGTGACTTGCTTCCTTTTGGCCACACGCAACCCATGTCACCCTTGGTTGGAGCATTACTTATCATCTACCCTTGCCGGCATCGTCCATATATTCAGAGTACTCCACTGGTCACTTACCTCTACCCTCTGAATTTGTTCACCTTGTCCCGCCTCTGGCACAACTTATCACCGGTCTTGTCATCCCTCTGACACTCGACCTTGTTACACGGTTGAGGCCACTTTTTATACATCCTCCAACCAAGGGCAGTCTTGAGTCTTCCCACATCTTGACTTCGTCCATGTACCTCTGCCACTTCCTCACCTCAGTAGATTCCGCGAAGCCCTTTGCTTCTAGGAGTCACGTCCCCCTTTTGTCGACATCAGCACAATTTTTCGGAAGGGCGATAGTATCTTGATTCTCATTCTCTATTCAATGAGAGATCTCGGACGACACAGGGTGAAACACCATTACTCCCTACTGTCGTTGGCCCCCATAACATTCGACGCTAACACTTTCTCATGTTATGGTGGGTCTTACTTTGCGACTATTGCAGTTATTTTTACCATTTGCCGAAGACCTCTGAACTTGGTAGGGCTATCAATGCCCACATCATCGCTGTTGTTTATTACCGCGATCATTACCTATTGTTCAGAATATGTTCCTTTGCAGAATTGTCTTCTGCCTTTATCATCACCGCCCCCGAGGGCATTGCAGTTGTCTACACCAACACTTCAGTCATCATTTTTCAGAGTTATATAACATGAGCATGGGGCATGCCCACCTCGTTTGTACACAGTTGTATATTTTACGCACCTTATGGAAGGTCGGGTTCTACTCGTTCCTTTCTCTTCCAAAGGATTGCTCTCACCGATCCCACTATTGCCCTCTCTTACAACAACATTCTTAGTAGAAGAAACATTGATGGATTTCGGCTATACATATGCTCCTAACCTCATCCATCAGGGGGCATCTGTTATCACTGAAATTTCATCCGCACATGGTGACAAGAACTCGGCATCGTCAAATAGTAATGAATTCATTCATGGCACTGAATTAATCACACAACATTCCAAAAAGGTAAAAAAACTATACAAAGTAGTAAAAATTGAAGAGCGCTTTACAGAAGTTGGGTGCGCGCGCACATGCATGGAACAAGAACGTACCATGCGCGCATACGCGCACGATGCACGACTGTTGGTGCAAAAACCCGCGCACCTACTAAACGGCGCATTTATTGAATTGGTTGGCCTCCCAACCACTTATGGATCAGCTCCCAAGTCGATTTGACCCTCAAATCTGAGCTAAATCCGAATGGTGGGCTGGTCAAAGACCTAATAAATCCCTAAAGAACCTCTATTCACACTACAAAGGAGTTACATAATCACCCAATGCAATGCTATAAAAATCCATGAAGAAACCTCATTTTCTCAAGGAATTTCATGTAATGTTATGCTACCTAGATTTTTTTAAGGACTCACTCCTTGACAATAGCACATTTGGCACCATTTCATTGAGCAATCCACCTCTCCATTGAGTGGATTTGCAAAGGAGTTCTTTCATCACCATTTTCATTTTTCTTATTGTAAGGAGAGAAATCTTATGAGGGTCCAAGAGCCTTCCTTTGGAGGAAGAAGGGACTCATAGTCCCCTTTCTTCATTGTGCTTTGATTTCATCAATAGATCAGCCTAAAAACATTGGTGACATTGGTCTTTTTGTCCTTGTTATCTCTTTATTTCCATGCTTTTAATTTTAGTTTGTATTAGTTTAATTCTTGTTTATAGTTTTGTTTTTCTTTCTCTAACTCTTTCCTCTACAGCTGTCATGCTCAGCAAGACCCAACTGGGCACGTAAGCACCTCTTATTTTCTCACCAAGGTGACGAAAAGGGTGCAAACATGGAGCTTGAAGGAACCTGTCTTTTTAGCTGAATTTTGCTCCTGCATTCAGATTCTTCATGGCCAAAGTTATTGCAATAAGCACATTCAACTTCATTCTGAAGAGGAGAAAAGTTGTTATAAGTATTCTTCTTTGTTTCCAATTCGATCCTTTTCTTTCTTGATTCTCTTGTCATGATAGTTTTATATGCAACACATTGAGCAACTTTATGACCAAAATTGTGACATGAAAAGCATTGTCCATTGAAGAAGAAATTTATGCAATCATAGAATCTTCTATATGGATTTACTTGTTGATTGGCGTTTCCTTGAAAGGCATTCCTGTTTGTGTTTTTTGAATTGAGATGATCATGCCTTACCTGTAAAAATTCTTTATTCCCTTGTTGAGTGGCAGCATCTTGTAAACTAGATGTAACTGCTTTTAGATAATTTGGTACTGAAGGCTGAGAAGATTCTCCAGTATATCCAAGGCCTGTCTTTATGAGAGGAGAACGTTGTACCTTGATAATTTCATCTAAGGTTTCAGATCCTTTAGCAAATCTAAGATTCAGAGTCTTTACTTTCTCAAGTTATTTTCTT
>ML820654.1:29978-59360 GCA_009831015.1 Picea engelmannii
AGCACATTCCAATCAAGTATCACTTTCTACGGGAACAGGTTGCAGAAAAGAACATCAGAGTTGAGTATGTGGGCACAAAAGAACAAGTGGCAGACATATTTACAAAACCACTTCCACGGGAAGCCTTTGAATATCTTCACCAACGACTTGGAGTTATTTCTACTCCAAAATGAATTCCTTTTGAAAGATTTTTGAATTCTTATCTTATATGTCTTAGATGTACATGAGGAAGCACCATAAGAGGATAGTCTGTCAGGGGGAGCAACCCCGGATGTAAAGATACCTTTTCCATTGATGACAAAGGGTGAGAGATTTATCAGATGCAGAGGACATAGTCATGGTTCCAGGGGGAGCAGATTTATTAGATGCAGAGGATAGAGGCATGGTTCTAGGGGGAGCAAATTTATCAGATACAGAGGACAAATGCATGGTTCCAAGGGGAGCATGAGTGATATGATTTCAGTATTTCATCAGAGTGTTGCCATCAATGCCAAAGGGGGAGATTGTTGATTAAGGTTGGTTTTAATTGATGTCAACCCTTGAAGAAAGCTCCATAGCACAAAGATTTGGGTAATGGACCCAATATTGTTTGATGTAAATATGACTCATTATTTTTTTGTCATGGTTGATAATAAGTAACTATGGCTGAACTCCAAAGTGGTCCCCTTATGGTGAAAGCCCTCACGGGAAGACACTTTGGGGAGTAAGAGAACCCATGCTTAATTGTGGAATAATGAGATGAAGGAAAGTGAACTTGTCGGGAAAAATATCCTAGATGGATAGTGCTTGTCATGTCATTTCCGGTGGTATGTGTAACGTCACATAATTCCTCACAGTTAGAGAGTTATGGCCATGATAAGTTGGAGACCCCAGGTTTGGGTAATGGACCCAAGTTTGTTTGATGGGTAACAGTATGAGTTATGATATATTTTCAGATAATACTATTCTATATGGATGGTACATTTCATGCCATTTCTGGTGGTATGTAAAATGTCACATAACTCCTCACGATTTGAGAGTTATGACCTTACGAAGTTGGAGGACCCTCATATGTCATCTAGAAGCCCCAAAAGGTCAAAGTAGTCAAAGTAGTTTAAGAGATTTTAAAAGGTAAATAATAAAGTGAAGTGATGAGTGTATTATAATTCAAAGTGAATACAAAATCAATTATTTCAATAATAAATTTAATGGAGAAATTAGAAGTGGACCTAACCCTAAAATAAGGAAAGTGGGCCAAGTGACCTAGAAGATGTTTTTAAGGAAGCTACTTGGAGAGTATAAATAAGAGGCAAGTCTCTCTCATTTGAATAACACTTGAGAATATTGAATATCTATACATTTATGAGGTAACCAAATGATATCTAAGCCGAAATTCTGAGGAAAGGGAAGAAAAGAAGGCCGAAATGCAAGGAAGGATAAATTCTTTTGATGGTGCTTTCTAAGGTATGTTATTTACAGGTCATCTCACCATTTCTTCTATAAAGTTTTTTCTATAATGATTCCGATCCTGAAATTACTATGCAAGTGAGAAAACATATCAAAGTATCTATGGTAAAAAATTCAGCTTGTGGGTCGTTTTATTTTTGGAGTTACACTCTGTGGAAAATAGGGTTTGTGGCCAGTCCTGAAACTAGTCAAAATTAGGTGTTTCGGGTAAAAATGTCATAACTTATTCATAAAAGATCCAAATTTAGTGAGACAAAATGAGTTGGTTAGGGTACAATATTTAGTATTTTTTGTATTAGTTTTAGATCAATTGATCAAATATTTTGTGCGAGGAATGCTCTACAAGGTCGCTCTCTAGAATAAGATAGAATTCAACAAGGTGTGTCATTTCTTATATAACTCCTTTTATGAGAGGTTCCAAGTAGTGAAACCTGGAGGAATTGTAGAAAACAAGTTGAAGAATATTGTATATCAGTTTCAAATCTTTATTCATTATCGGTACAAAGTTATGATTATTTCAAGTCAGGGTTGTTGACTAATCCAAAACTAGTCTTGTGAAACTAAAGAAAAGTTTGATGAAAATGCTAGTCTCTTGTTGTTAAAGTTAAGGAAGGTTTGAAGGAATGTGATCATATACACCAGGTCTATTACAGAGCTACAAATCAGATTTGGATGATGAAATTGATGAGGTGTTTTGGTTGAGGTACATGTTGAGTACATGGTTGAGACAAGTAGTTGATGAGTTGACATAAACATGAGGTGTATAGTTGATGATGTTGGTACATATTGATGAGTCATAGTTGATGAGTATTTTACACATGATTGGTACATACTTGGTACATGTTTGGATGCACATGTTTATGGTATAGGTTGATTACAGGTTGATGCATGGTTGATGCACTTGTTTATGGTACAGGTTGATTACAGGTTGAGGTACAGGTTGATGCATGGTTGATTAATGGTTCATATTTATTGGTATAGGTTTACAACGATATATCTCACAGTGATAGTGTGACAGTGGTTCCATCATTCTACTTCTACTTCAGGGTGGCAGGACGGGGCAAGGACAGGTGGTTGTAGCCACCTTCCGGTTGTAGCCGGAGAACATTGGGGGTTGTAACCTCCTTCTAGTTGTAGCCAAAGAATTGGGGAGTTGGAGCTTCCCTCAGGTTGTAGCCCGAGAAACTAGGGGGTTGGAGCCTCCTTCTAGTTGTAGATGGAAAACAAAAGAAGTTGGTGCTTCCAATGAATGTAATTCTTCAAGACATATAAGAAAAAGCATTCTGTGGTTTTCTCCCGATTTGGGTTTCCACGTAAAAAACTTGTGTACTGTGTATATGTGTGATTGTTTATTTCTTACTTCTCATTATTGGATAATAATTCTACATTGATATAACATTTGAAGAAAAAGGATTATAATTATGCTATTACTTATTCACCCCCTGTCTTAGTAATCCAACATAATTTCCAAATCATGATTGCCAATGGTGGCTCCATGAAATGTGGAGGGCGTTGTGAAAATGTATGTCTCCAAATTGGTGAATACCACCTGAAATATCATATGTTTTCTATCGAAATGGGCAGTTGTGACATTGTGTTGGGTGTAGACTGGCTAAGGACTTTCGGTCCCATTCTCATGGATTTTAAGGAATTAACCATGCAATTCAACCAGGAAGGCCACCAATATAATTTCCAAGGCATCATCGTCGGTTCACCTGAGATCATTAGTTCCCATCACATGGAAAATTTTCTCAAAAAAGGTCGTTCTAGTGTTATTTCCCAACTCCATGCCATACAAGCAACAAAGACACCCTCGGTGTTGCAATACCTCCAAGCCATCCTTTCTAAACATCAAGTGGTCTTTTCCACTCCCTGGGGAATCCCTTCTTCCCGTGGTGTTCATGATCATTCCATTCCCCTTGTACTCGGAAGCCTTCCTCCCAATATCCGTCTGTATCGTCACCCCTTTTCCCCAAAAAATGAGATTGATAAAATGGTCCAGAAAGTCCTTAATGCAGGCATTATCCACCCTATTACGATCCCCTACTCTTCTCCTGTGGTCATGGTCCTGAAGAAAGAAGGTTCTTGGAGAATGTGTCCTGACTTTCGTGCCCTCAACAAACTTACCATTAAAGATAAATTTCTCATTTCTGTCATAGATGACCTCTTGAATGAATTGAGTGGCGCCCAATTCTTTACTAAACTTGATCTTCGTTCAGGATAACACTAGATACGTATGAAAGAGGCATACATTCCCAATACTTCCTTTAGAACTCATGAGGGCCACTATGAGTTTTTGGTCGTTCCCTTTGGCTTGTGTAATGCCTCGTCCACCTTCCAAATCCTCATGAATCATGTCTTCCATCCTTTTCTCTGTCATTTTGTCTTATTTTTCTTTGATGATTTCCTCATCTATATCAAAAACTAGACAGACCATCTTGCTCATGTGGATTGAGTTCTCCATCTACTCTCTCAACACCAAATTTTCCTCAAACAATCTAAATGTTCTTTTGGCACCTCAAAAGTCGAGTACTTGGGTCATCTGGTTGGCAAGGATGGTGGGTGGATCCTAAAAGGATTGAAGCTATGCAAAACTGGCCTCACCCAAAGACTCTCAAAATCTTGCATGGATTTCTAGGCTTAACAGGTTATTATCACAATTTTGTTAATAATTATGGAAATATTGCATCACCTCTCACTGCACTCCTAAAAAAGAACTCGTTCACTTGGACCCCAGCTGTTGCTCAAGATTTTCAAACCTTGAAGCTGGCCATGTGCACCACTACAGTCCCGGCCCTTCCCGATTTCACAAAGACCATTGTCTTGGAATGTGATACTTCAGGGAAAGGAATTGGTGCTATCCTTATGCAAGAGGGTTGGCCTTTGGCCTTTACCGGCAAGAAACTATTTGAAATAAATCTGGGCAAATCAATCTATGAAATGGAAATGTTGGATATTCTACATGTCATTGATCTATGGCACCCTTATCTATTGGGGCAACGCTTCCAAATTAAGATAGACCATCAAAGCCTCAAGTATTTCCTGGAACAATGCATTTACTCCCTAGAGCAAAAAAAATGGGTGACTAAGCTCTTTGGATATGATTATGAGATCATTTACAAGAAAGGCATAGACAATGTGGTTGCGGATGCACTTTCCCAAAAATATAAAGATGAAGGATCCATTTTTTCTCTTTCCTTCATTGTACCTGATTGGCTCCAAGCCATTCACCAAGAATGGATACAAGATCCCAAAAGTTCACATCTGATCCAACAATTGCATTCCAATGCTCCAACTTCGCCATGGTACTCTTGGCTCCATGATGAGCTTCGATACAAAGGTCATTTTTATTTAAGTAAACAATCAAAACTTAAATCCACGGTGCTTTCTGAGCTTCATGCTACACCCACAACGAGGCACTCCGAGTTCACCAAAACCTATGACAGGGTCAAACGTTCTTTTTTATGGGATGGTATGAAACAAGACATTCATAATTTTTTCATTGAATGTGATGTGTGCCAATGCAACAAGGGAGAAACAGTCAAATCTCTGGGCACACTACAACCGCTTCCGATTCCACCTGCTATTTGGAGGGATATCTCTATGGATTTTATTATAGGCTTACCCAAATCAGGAAATAAATCATTCATAATGGTGGTTGTTGATCTCCTTTCCAAGTATGCTCATTTATGCACTCTTCAACACCCATTTACAACATCCATGGTGGATCAACTTTTCATGGATCAGGTCTTCAAGATTCATGGCATGCCACACTCTATTGTTTCTGATTGCAACCCAACTTTCACCAGCAATTTTTGGCAAGAAATGCTCAAGCTGCAAGGCACCCAATTGCATCTCATCACATCTTATCATCCCCAGACTGATGGTCAAACAGAAGTTGTCAACAAGTGTTTGGAAACATATTTTAGGTGTTTTGCCTCAGAAAAGAAAAATTAGTGGGTTGAATGGTGGTACAACACTTCATACCATACGGCTACACACATGACTCATTTTGAAGCAGTATATGGATAGAAGCCACCTTCAGTTTTTTCATACTTACATGTTGTCTCGAAGGTCGAAGCGGTTGACCAAACACTTACAGTTCAAGAGGATATTCTTTGTACCCTCAAAGATAATTTGGTCATGGCACAAAATCACATGAAGCAACAAGTATATCAAGGTCACTCTGAACATCAATTTTCAGAAAGGGATTAGGTGTTTCTTCCACTGCAACCTTACAAGACAAATTCCCTCAAGGCCAAGTAGTGTCAGAAGCTAGCGCCCAAATTTTATGGTCCTTATACCATTCTCAAGTGTGTGGGATAGGTGGCCTATTAGTTAGCTTTTCCCAGTCATTCGAAGCTACATCCTTTTTTACATGTTTCATGCTTAAAAAAGGTGATTAGAACTAAGTGCCAAATTCAAACCAACCTTCCCGAGTTAGCCGAAGAAGGATCCATTTGGCTACAACCATAAGCAGTTTTGGACTAGTGTGAGAGTTTCATGTTTTAGAGAACCATCAAGGAAGTGTTAGTCCAGTGGAAAGTTACAACTCTAGTAGATGCCACTTGGGAACCAGCTACCATTTTGCAGCAATTTCCACATCTCAGGTCTTGAGGACAAGGTTATTTTTAATGGGGAGGACATATTAGGGTCCTAACCCGCACATAGGTAGAACAATATATTCATATGTAATAAAGGTTAATATTAATAAGGCCTTGCAATAAAATAGAATAAGTCGAATGTAAGAATACCTAATAGAAACTTTCGCTTCTAGAAGGATATTCCTCTAGATGCTTCTTTTGATAAACATATTTAGTATAAATAGGAGTTGAGGGTATGAGAACCCTATCTTGGATATTATTGTAATAGAGCTCTGCTCGACTGGAGGTTTCCCCCTTGAAGAGGCCCATGAACATTGCTCTCAGAATCAAAGTGCTACTTCTATTTTTATTCTTATATCATTTCAATGTTATTGTGGTGATTGTTCTGGTTATATTGTTGTTACCTTGCCATTTCTATCATTTTATTTTTGTTCTGCATACTTTTTATATATGGTATATTACAAACCCTCTATGTTCTCCGGATACTACCAAAAGGTGACTACAACCACTTGTCCTTTCCTCATCCAACCACCCTGATCTAGAAGTAGAATTATGGAACCACTGTCACACTATCACTCTGAGATATGTTGTTGTAAACCTGTACCAATCAACTTGCACCAAAAAACCTGTACCGATAACCTGAACCATGCATCAACCATGCATCAACCTGTAATCAACCTGTACCATCAACAAGTGCATCAACCTTGCACCAACTTGTAATCAACCTCTACCATAAACAAGTGCATCAACCATGCACCAAACTGTACCAAACACTATGTAATCAATCTGTACCATAAACAAGTGCATCCAACCATGTATCAAGTATGTATCTCAACCTGCATCATCAAAGAGTACATCAACCATGCACCAGGGATGATTTTAAGGATGGAAATTTATATTAAAATGTAGAAACATGAGCTAATCTTACTAGTCCTTAATATGCAAAATGTAAAATGTTTGGCGATAGTTTTGTAAAAATGTTAAAATTTATAAGGATTTTATATAGTTTCTATAAACGTTTGGCAATTTTTAAGGTAAAATAATTTTATTCTATGGAATTTGGGCAAATCATTTTTAGGAAAAATGGAAACTAGCGAATCTTTTTTGGGAAAAACCATGGAAAATTAGCCCATTTGCGAAATGTAGCCCCTAAAATCATCTATTCCATGGAACAAATATGTACCAATCATGCATCAAATGCACATAAATGTGTACCAACATCATCAACTATACACCTCATGTATGTGCCAACTCATCAACTACTTGTCTCAACCATGTACCCAACATGTACCTCAACCAAAAGCCCTCATCAATTTCATCATCCAAATATGATTTTTAACTCTGTAATAGACTTGGTGTATAATATCACATACCTGCAAACTTTCCTTAATTTTAACAAGAGACTAGCATTTTCATCAAACTTTGTTTTAGTCTCACATGACTAATTTTGGATTATTCAAAAACCCTAACTTGCAATAATCATAGCTATGTACCTATAATGAATAAATATTTGAAAATGGTAAAAAATTCCTCTAGACTTCACTACTTGGAACCTCTCAGAAAATGAGTTATAGAAAAAATGGCATACCTTGTTGAATTCTAGCTTATTCTAGAGAGAGAACTTGTAGAGCGTGCCCTGCACATAATATTTGTTGTATGGATCTGAAAATTTTACACAGAATATGATAGATTGTACTCTAACCAATAAATTTGGTCTTACTAAATTTGGATCTGTTATGAAGAATTTATGACGTTTTTACCCAAAACACTTGTTTTAGACTAGTTTCAGGACTAGCCACAAACCCTATTTTCCACGGCATGTAACTCCAAAAAGATGACGACTCACAAGATAAAATTTGTATCACAACTACTTGGATATGTTTCTGCAATGGCCTCTCAATTTCACGATCTGAATCATTCTAGAAAAAAAATTATTGTGAAAATGGTGAGATGACCTGTAAATAACATACCTTAGAAAGCATCATCAAAAGAATTTATCCTCCCTTGAATTTCAACCTTCTTTACTTCACCTTCCCTCTGAAATTCAACTTAGATATCCTTTGTTTACCTCAGTCACTTGTAGATATTCAATATGCTCAAGTGTTATTAAAATGAGAGACCCTTGCCTCTTATGTATACTTTCATATAGCTTCGTCAAGGGGTTACCTTCTAACCATCTTAACCCACTTTCCTTATTTTAGGGCTAACCCACTTCTAACCACTTGTCCACTTAGTAATTGCTCCATTAACTTTATTATTTAAATAATTTCTTTTTTATCCACTTTGATTTATAGTACACTCATCACTTCACTTTATTATTTAAATTACCTTCTAACCATCTTAACCCACTTTCCTTATTTTAGGGCTTACCCACTTCTAACCACTTTGACTAGTTTGACCTTTTGGGGATTCTAGATGACTCATGAGGGTTCTCCAACTTCACATGGAAATAAATTTCTAACCGTGAGGAGTTATGTGATGTTCCACATACCAACGGAAATGGAATGACATGTACTATCCATCTAGAATAGTCTTACCTGCAAATATATCAAAACTAATACCATTATCCATCAAACAAACTTGGGTCCATTACCCAAACTCTTTTGTTACTGAAATTCTCTACCGAACTTTCTTCAAGGGTTGACATCAATGAAAACCAACCCAATTAATCAACTATTGTGAGTGGAAAATGTGTTATGGGTGCTAGGAGTGTGCTATGAGCTTCAATGATAGGGCTATCTAGTGTTGTCTAGGGATGATATGGATGGTATAGTGAAGAGTAGAAATAATGAGTACTAAGACCTTGCATCCCACACTAGGAAGGGTAGAAGAGTTTCTACAGGAAGAAAAGTTTCACCAAGGAGAAGGGATTCTCCCGAGAGAGAATCATATCCAAATCCAAGATGGAAGAAGGATCTTAGTAAGATAATATGTTTTGATTTTCATGACTATGGCCACTACTGACGCAAACCTCTTCGACCCTCGGGATGAAGTCTGCTCACAGGATCGTTCTTTGTTTCCTTCGAGCCGGATTGGCTCTTTTGATTCCATACTGAAATCTCCTTCCAATCGATCCATAGGTTCTTCGGAAGCTCCCCTGTGAAAACAACACTAGGCACGAGCTCCTTCCTCCCCAAGCAACCACAGTGCTATGACCAAGGCCTGATTTCAAAGGCACTTGTCACAACTCACAATCTCGCGAGTTCACGAGTCGAAACTCCCGACTCTTTCTTCCCAAATTCACGATACCCGAAATGTCGATACGGGTATGGCTCCCTTATGTTAGAGCCCTCCGCGCGTGACCACTGACTAGGCTTATCACTATCACCCCTCGCTACTCGCCACTTCATGAGATATAGCGTCGATCTCATGTGCTCTTATCTCATGAATTCCTGAGACGCGAGAAGTCAACGGAGTGTTGACTCCTTCCACTATATGACGCGTGTTTACCTATCTATCACACAGGCCCACAATGTGGTTTTTCCATGTGTCCCTCATGCTCAACTTCGCACATCACAACTTCACACCCCAAGCGATGCCTCCTTTGTATCCCGACACGCGAAGTGCCGAGATCCCGAACTCCTCGCTGCTCTCTGTCGCAACTCATGACTTCAAAACTTCTCCTTCCGAGTCTCTCGACTCTCCAACTGCTAAACCCCGAAATATTGATTTGCCAAAACGGTTGACGGCACCCTTTCCCCATACTTATATCATGTCTCGCAATTTCGGGGATCTTGGGACAAAAGTCTCAACCTCCTATCCTTCAAAATGCCAAAATGATGAATTCTGACTCACTTCACCAATAGCTAGCCCCACACAAATCTTTTCGCCCCTTCAGGACTTCACACTTCGCGACCTCGTGAATCTTGATGCAAGGGTTTTGACCCTTCAACTCGCGAATCCACGAAATGAGATTACGTGAGTGATCTAACGATCCTTTTCGACTTGGATCCCACGGTCGGGTTTCTCCTGAGCTTGCACTTGAAGAATTCTTGTCATAACACCCCTGAACCTCTGCAAGATCTGATGGCCATCAGGACTATGCAAATTCTCCACGGAGAATTCCAACCATCCAATTCCTCCTTGAGAACTCCTATGAAATGGAGCAGATATTCTTTCACGAAACTTGTCCACCTGCAAACAATGTTGTTGCGCCTTCTTCCAACACTTCAAGGCACTAGCCCTCTTGAGCTTCTCTTCGACAACTTCGAAGACTCTATCCCTCTTGATATTTCTCCACAACTCGAGTCTTCAAGAAGAATCCTGCACGCACTCCTTGTGGAAACCCTTCAATATTTCCAAGTATTGAATTCCTTGACTCTGCACACTTCCATGCGACAACAGTCTTTCAACAATTCCCTCAGGTTGCAACCCCTGAGACTCTACTTGGCTTGCGCACACTTTGCACGGCTCCTGCACTCAACTTGCACTTCTGCGAGAATGAGAACAATGTTATCCCTTCTGAGCTTTCAGAGATTGAAACTCTAAACCTGTCAACGCACTCCTTGCGGACGATTTTGCTTCACTCCTTGTAGGAAAAATCTTGCTTAGACAAAGAAAGAATTGAAACTCATTCCTTACTCTCTTAGACTTCTAATGCTTAACATGAAATCATACATACATGGCATAAAAGAAAATGTATAACAGAAAGAGAAAAACAATCATGAGCATAACATTCAATCATGAATACACAGAAAGTATTTGAACACCATGACTCTGAATCAAAGCTTCATATATTAATTTCAGAACTTCTATACATGGGTTCTTCTACACATCTCTCTGCTTCTTCTTCTCTATGCTCTATGCTCTTCTCATAATAATGTTATAGCTATACAATGAGGGTGTCTATATCCCATTTCCCTCCTCACTCTAAACTGTCAAATCTAGAACTTTAAAGCTACCTACCTACATTTATTAACATAAATGTCTCTTAATCCTTTAGATGAGAGCAGGACGCTCAAGGTCTGATTACAATCACAAGTACGCCCTTTCTTAAATATTGTCTTTAAGTTTTGGCTCATCCTTCTTCAAAACAATTTAAACACTTTTAAACATGTGCCAAAATGCGTTGGCGCTGCCTCGCGCTCACTTGCTGCTGACAATGCTCCTGCATCATACTCCCTCGCTTGAAAATTTTCATGGACTCTTGTCCATGAGCTCTTGCACAATCTGTCCATGCTTCTGGATTTTGGCTTCATTTTCCCAGCTGGCATCTTCAACTAGATGTCCCTTCCACTTGACCAAGTATTCAAAGTATTCCTTTCTCCTGGTCCTCTTACTAACTCTTTTGTCCAGTATGCTTTCCATCTATGGTTTCTCTGCAACCGGCATCTGTTTTGTCCACTGAACCTCTGGTTGATCACTGTCTGCTCTAGCTTTGTATGGGTACAAATATGAGATGTTTAATATCGGAGAAATTCCGATCCCATTGGGTAATTCAATCTTATAAGCATTTGCCCCAAATTTCTTCAAGACCTTACATGGTCCAATTTTCTTCATTTTCAGTTTATTGTATGTTCCTCTCGGGAACCTTTCCTTTCTCAAGTGTGCAAGAATCAAATCACCAAATTCAAACTAAAGTTTTTGCCTGTTTTGATCTGCTCTGTGCTTATACTCCTGGCTCGAGTTTTTCAACCACTCCTTCACCTGGCTGTGAAGTTCCTTCATTGCTTCGGCAAAATCTTCTGCACTAGCACTTCTTATCTCATCCCGTTCTGAATCCCTCAGTTCAGAAATTCCTCTTGGATGCATCCCATAAACAATTTGGAATGGACTCTGCCTTGTGCTTCTGTTTAGTGCGTCATTATATACAAATTCCACTTGTGGCAGAATATTGTCCCACTGACTGTGGTGTTCTGTCACCAAGCTCCTCAACAAGTCTCCCAAACTTCTGTTCACAACTTCTATTTTTCCATCCATATGAGGATGATAAGATGAACTGAACGACAAGTTTGTTCCCTACTTTTTCCATAAGGTTCTCCAGAAATGTCCCACGAACTTGGTGTCTCGATCCAAAACTATGCTCCTTGGTAAGCTGTGAAGTCGAATGACTTCTTTGAAAAAAAGATTCACAATGTGAGTTGCGTCACTGGTTTTTTGACATGGTATGAAGTATGCCATCTTAGAAAATCTATCCACTACCACAAAGATTGAATCAAACCCTCTTTGTGTTCTCGACAACCCTTATATGAAGTCCATGCTTACTGCATCCCACGGCCTCTCAGGTATGGGTAACGGTTGATATAAGCATGCATTCTGCCTCTATCCTTTTGAATGCTGACAAATTATACATCTGTCCACAAATATTTTGATGTCTGATCTCATTCCTGGCCAAAAATATGACTCATTTAACTTTGAGAACATATTTTCATTACCAAAATGCCTGGCCAATCCTCCACTATGTTTTTCCTTCATCAAATTCTCCCTCATGGATCATTTTGGAATACAAAGTTGATTACCATTAAATAGTAACCCTTCCTAGATCATGTATTATGTCCATTGACTTCTGTTCCTAAGAATTGGATTCTTAGCTACTTCATATGGCTCCTTAAAATCTAGATCATCTCTGTACATGTTCCTGAGATCATCAAAACCCAACGTTTTGACTCTGAACTCTTGCAATAGCAAACATTTCCAACTCAAAGCATCAACAACTTTGTTAGCAGTTCCAGAGATATGCTTAGTTACAAAAGTAAAGTTCTGCATGTATTCAATCCATTTAACATGTCTTTGATTCAACTTCTCCTGTTGAGTCACAAATTGCAAAGCATGATTATCACTATATAAGACAAACTCCTTAGGGATTAAGTAATGTCTCCATTTCTTCAATGCCTGAATAATAGCATAGAACTCCTTGTCATACATGAAGTATTTCACTTTTTCTTCATTCATCTTCCCGCTGAAGTATGCTATCGACCTGTCTTCTTGGCTCAAGACTGCCCCTATTGCAAATCTACTTGCATCACATTTTACTTGAAATGTATTTTTAAAATCCGGCAACACCAAAATTGGTTGTTCCATGATTTTCCTTTTTAGAAAATTAAAACTTTTCTCAGCCTCTTCTATCCAGTGAAAAGACTTGTTGTGTCTTCTTCACTGTGTCCATCATCGGTGCACTAATTCCACTGAAATTCCAGATGAATTTCTTGTAGAAACTAGCCAATCCATGAAAACTTCGAACTTCAAAGATACTTTTCGGTGATGGCCAATTCTTAATCACCTCCACTTTATCTTGATCCATCCTCAACTTATCTGCAGAAATAACAAACCCCAAATAAATGAGCTCTATCTTCATGAATGAGGATTTCTTCATGTTTATCAACAACTTCTCTTGCTGTAGCCTCTTCATCACTGTAGCCAAATGTTACAGATGCTCTGCCTCCGTTTTACTGAAAATCAACATGTCATCAAGATACACAATGACAAATTTTTCGATGAAATCCTTCAGGACTTCATTCATCAACCTCATGAAAGTACTTGGCACATTTGTTAAGCCAAATGACATAACAAGCCATTCATACAACCCTTCATTGGTCTTGATTGTTGTCTTCCATTCATTACCTTCTCTCATACGAATATGATGATATCCACTTTTCAAATCAATCTTCGAAATTTTTTTGGCCCCACTCAAAAAATCCATCAGATCATCCATCCTTGGCAATGGAAATTTGTACCTGATGGTTATCTTGTTGATTTACCTCAAGTCAGTACACATCCTCCAGCCTCCGTCTTTCTTTGGATTGAGCACTGTCGGAACAACACACAGACTCAATCTTTCTCTAACCAGCCCCTTGTCCATTAAGTCCTGGACCTGTCTCTTGACCTCTTCATTCTCCTGTGGCATCAATCTATATGTTGCTTTATTTGGCAAACTAGCTCCAAGTATGAGATCAATGTGATGATTTACACTTTTGATCGATGGCAACAAATGAGGTAGTTCATCCACTACTATGTCAGCAAACTCTTCCAACATTTTCTGAACCTCTTCCATTAAATCATCTACCCTTGTACTGGTTAAAACAATTTTAGGCTTCCTGACCACAATGAATTGTGGTTCCTCCTTCTTCTTAACCTCTATAAGAAGTTCCTTCCCACTCATGAGAAGTAAAGCATTGCTTACTTCAGGTTCCACCTCTTTATCTTTGATTGGAAGCAATATGTGAGTTCTCCCATTTTTCTCTAGGGTGTATGTGTTCTTCCTCCCATCATGAATCACATTTATGTCATATTGTCACAGTCTACCCAACAATAGATGATAAACATCCATGGGAATAACATCACAAAGTATTTCATCTTTATACCCTCCTATTTAAACTCAACTAAACATTGTTTAGTGACATTTACCTGATGTCCTTTTTGTAACCATGAAACTCTATATGGGCTTGGATGTTCAATCATCTCCAGCTCTAGCTTTTCTACCATCTTTGTAGAAACAAGATTATTGGTACTACAACTATCCATGATGACTTTTCGTACCTTGTCTTTGGTCTTGCAAGCATTCCGAAAAAGTCTATTCCTCTGGACTGGATTCTCTGCCTCCTTTTCTGGTTTCAAGAGAACTTTTTGCATCATCAGTGAGCTTCCACCTTCAACATCCTCTACCTCAACATTCCATATTTGTGCTTCGGCAATGTGAGTCTCACCTCCTTCTTTCTTCTTGTCTGGAAATTCATAAGACTTGTGTCCAACCTTTCCACATGTGAAGCATTTCACCACTCCACCTCTTACTCTTCCTCTACCTCTAGCACGAGGAAAAGTGTTGTTATTCGCATATTGTCCCCTCTGCGAACTTCCACCTCTCTCAGTCCAAGTCTGAGGTTTCTTCCAGTCTTCTTTTGGTTTCTGGTTCCTATCCTGGGCAACTACTTTGCCTCTGGCTTGACTTCTCCCTTGGCCTCTTTGACCCTACTTTCGTCTCAGCTTCTCTTCATCCTTTAGAGCCATCTGATAAGCATCTTCCACCATTCATATGGTCATCATGCTCATCTCATCTTGAATGTCGTATCTCAAACCATTCATATACCTAACAATTTTTTCTTCATTGCTTTCCTGATGACCTGCTCTGATGTTCAGCCTATAGAACTCTTCAGTGTACTCCTTTACTGACATCAACTTCTGTCTCAAATTCTGCATCTTCCGAAACAAAGTAATTTGGTAATCCCTAGGTATGAATTTCGCCTTCATCTTCGCGATCATTCTATCCCAACTCTTGATTTTCTACTTTCCTTTGTAGCGTTTGTCAGCTTGTAGCTCATCCCACCACAATGTTACATGTCTTTTAAGTCTTGTGATAGCATTTTTGACCTTTTTGTCTTCCTCAACATATTCATAGTCAAAATATGTGTCTAGATCTCTAATCCAGTCTAGAATCTCTTCAGCATCCAGGTTTCCTTCATATACTAGAATATCCATTTTTTCCCTAGCACTCATTCTTGCAACAACCCTAATAATGCGTTCATTTGTTGCATCTTCTTCTATAACTTCTTCTCCTTCATGTCCAACTTCATCTTCACTTTCAGATTCACTGACATCTCCAACACCAATTGTGCACCTTTGTTTTATTTCCACATCCACGAGTCTGGTGCGTATGTCATGCATCTCTTTTTCCATGGCTGGATTTTGCACTTGCCTACCCCTTTCTCCTGACATCTCCCTTTCCTCTGGCAGATCGAGTGTTTTTATATCTATTCTTATCAGTGGCATGGATGAGATTTCTTTCTCACTTTCCCTATCTAAAGTATACAAACAGAGTACCAAAAACTGGCATAGACCTCCCCGACCCTCGGGCTGAAGTCCGCTCACAGGATTGTTCTTTGTTTCCTTTGAGCCATATTGGCTCTTTTGATTCCCTGCTGGAAGCTACTTCCAATCGATCCATAGGTCCTTCGGAAGCTCCCTTGTGTGAACAACACTAGGCATGAACTCCTTCCTCCCCAAGCAACCACAGTGCTATGACCAAGGCCTGATTTCAAAGGCACTTGTCGCAACTCGCAATATCGCGAGTTCACGAGTCGAAACTTCTGACTCTTTCTTCCCAAATTCACAATACCCGAAATGCCGATATGGGTATGGCTCCCTTATGTCAAAGCCCTCCATGTGTGACCGCTAGCTAGGCTTATCACTAGCACCCCTCGCTACTCACCACTTCATGAGTTATAGCATCGAGCTCACGTGCTCTTATCTCGTGAATTCCTGAGATGCGGGAAGTCAACGGAGTGTTGACTCCTTCCACTATATGATGCGTGTCTACCTATCTATCACATGGGCCCACAATGTGGTTCTTCCATGTGTCCCTCGTGCTCAACTTCACACCCTAAGCGATGCCTCCTTTGTATCTTAACACCTGAAGTGCCAAGATCCCGAACTCCTCGCTGCTCTCTGTCACAACTCGCAACTTCACAACTTCTCCTTCCAAGTCTCTCGACTCTCCAACTGCTGAACCCCAAAATACCGATTTTCCGAAACGGTTGACGACATCCTTTCCCCATACTTATATCGCATCTCGCAATTTCGAGGATCTCAAGACAGAAGTCTCAACCTCCTATCCTTCGAAACGCCGAAATGTCAAATTTTGACTCACTTCACCGATAGCTGGCCCCACATAAATATTTTTGCCTCTTCGGGACTTCGCACTTCGCAACCTTGTGAATCTTTATGCAAGGGTTTTGACCCTTCAACTCACGAATCCATGAAATGAGATTACGCAAGTGATCCAACGGTCCTTGTCGACTTGGATCCCACGGTCCGATTTCTCCCGAGCTTGAACTTGAAGAATGCTTGTCATAACTCCCCTGCTCCTCTGCAAGATCTAATGGCCCTCGGGACTATGTGAATTCTCCATGGAGAATTCTGAACGTCCAATTCCTCCTTGAGGACTCCTGTGAAATGGAACAGATATTCTTTCATGAAACTTGTCCACCTGCAAACAACGTCGCTGCGCCTTCTTCCAACACTTCAAGGAACTAGCCCTCTTGAGCTTCTCTTTGACAACTTCGAAGACTCTATCCCTCCTGAGCTTTCTCCACAACTCGAGTCTTCAAGAAGACTCCTGCATGCACTCCTTGCGGAAACTCTTCAATACTTCCAAGTATTGAATTCCTTGACTTTGCGCACTTCCATGTGATAGAAATCTTTCAACAATTCCCTTAGGTTGCAACCCCCGAGACTCTACTCGGCCTGCACACACTTTGCACGGCTCCTGCACTCAACTTTCACTTCTGCGAGAATGAGAACAATGTTATCCCTCCTGAGATTTCAGATATTGAAACTCTGAACCCATTAACACACTCCTTGCGGATGATTTTGCTACACTCCTTGCAGGAAAACTCTTGCTCAGACAGAGAAACAATTGAAACTCATTCCTTACTCTCTCAGACTTCGAATGATTAAAACGAAATCATACATACATGGCATAAAATAAAATGTATAACAGAAAGAGAAAAACAATCATGAGCATAACATTCAATCATGCATACATAGAAAGTATTTGAACACCATGAGTCTGAATCAAAGCTTCATATATTAATTTCAGAACTTCTGTACATGGGTTTTTCTACATAGCTCTCTTCTTCTTCTTCTCTATGCTCTATGCTCTTCTCATAATAATGTTACAACTATACAATGAGGGTGTCTATATCCTATTTCCCTCCTCACTCTAAACTATCAAATATAGAACTTTAAAGCTACCTACCTACATTTATTAACATAATTGCCTCTTAATCCTTCAGACGAGAGCAGGACACTCAAGGTCTGATTACAATCACAAGTACGCCCTTTCTTAACTATCGTCTTTAAGTTTTGGCGCATCTTTCTTCAAAAAAATTTGAACACTTTTAAACATGTGCCAAAATGCGTTGGCACTGCCTTGCACTCGCTTGTTGTTGACAATGCTCCTGCATCAACTATGCTTCATAGTGTCCACACCAGAAGGGAAGGGGAAGGTAGTATTCATCATAAACATAGGTTGATAAGCTTGCAAACAGGTTCTAGAGGGATACCTTGTTGGTATTTTCCCTTTTAGGTATAGTATCTAGCAGGGGGACTTGGTTGGTAGATAGCAGAGAATCTTGCCATATGACAGGTGAATGAGAGTTATTTGACACTTTCAAAGAGACTAGCTCAGACTTGTGTGAGGAGCTTGGTATAGGATCCAAGCATGTAGTGTGAGGATCTAGTATAGTATTGTTTTGATTGGATTCATTAGAGGTACTAAGTGTGTAAAATGTGTTATGGGTGCCAGAACTTGGGAAGAGTGTTCTCCCAGTCTTGGATATTGAGNAGTACTGAGAGGGGGGGGGGGTGAATCAATATTGTATACTTCTTTTAATTTTTATTCTGATATGATTTTAAAACATAGTTAGGATTTATACTTGTAGTCAGTTATACAAAAAATGTACTCATCATAATCACAAACAATATTCAACACATTTACAAATATAGAGGTGGAAACCTAGTTTGTGAATACATTGAAAATATTTATAAATGAATATCAATTTATGTATGAATAATTGCCAATGAGGACACCAATCCTTGGTAGGCACCAACCTACAAACAAGCACCAACCTGCAAATGGATGAGGACACCAATCCTTTGTAGGAACCAACATACAAACATGCACCAACCTACAAATGGATGAGGACACCAATCCTCTATAGGCACAAACCTACAAACAAGCACCAACCTGCAAATTGAGCTCCAACTCATAAACTAGGAACCAACCTGCTAATTGAGCTCCAAATCAATATTTCCTTACTCTACCTTTCCACCCTTAATTTTGAATTTATTCACAAGAAACAATTGTACTACATTTATATTATTCTTCTTGATATAAAATAGTCTTTCAAAAGCTTCTATAATAGAGTTACATATGTACAAAACTATCATAACTGCACCAGATCTTCTTAATAAATTTTTCTTTATTATTGCGACAATACATATACTTTAATTTTGTTCCTATTCATCGAAATTACTCCTCTAAATTTCCTGTCACCATAACTTTCAATCATTTCCCTAAAAATTCAATGCACAAAACAAGTCTTTAGTCCCTTAGAATGCCCAGAGTTCCATCTTCCTTGTCGAAAATTCTCTCTTTTTATCTCTGTATTCAACAAACAATATTCATTATAATTCTCTTTTCTTTCATTAGCCTAAAATCACCATATTAGGCTCCCCCATTCATTACTTCATCTTCATAGTCATGCTCCTCTATGATTGTTGCTAAACTCAACATGTTATCTCATAGCTCCCTTATCTTCACATCTCAACTTTTCTTCATCTTCATTATACATATATATGGTTTAAATTGAATTGTGTGGATTTATTTTACGATGAATGCGGACCCAATTCATCCTTCAAGACAACCAGAGCACCAAGAACATCATTGAAAAGTTCACACAAAGTGTAAGCCCACGGGGATTATTTTCCTTCATTACTTGATTTATCCCAATGGGAATAGAACCAAGTACATGGGACCATGGGATTTATTGAAGGGGATATAACTTTGACTCGAATCGTGAGGCAAGGAGGGGTGCAATAAAAAATGCACCGACACATGTATTTTGATTTGAACACATGTTGAAATTGTGGGGGGGTACCTTTCTATTAATTAGCGTGCTAGTTAGTCACCCACAATTTGTTATAGACAGTTGATCTGACCTTTCCTTCAATGTTCAGATATGTGCCTCATGATAATCTCCTTCCCTTTACAACTTTCATTATGGGTCATTGATATGAATGATCAACAATTATAACCAATCTCTACCATCCATGAGTTTAAGGGTGGGTTTCATAAACCACTGCGCGGATGTCTAACCTAGTATTATGGGTCGAACAATTTGTCAATGGACATTCAATATAGATCTTTGATCCTAAATTTGATGAATTATCATCATGATTACTTCCTTATACGTAATTCTCATTCAATCTATGATCAAGATTTAATTTGTCTATGATCCAACAATTGATAATGTTCAACCTTCCTCTAGTCTTATTGGCACGATTTATTGTCAGACAATTGGCTTAGCTTGATGGACATTTGGTATGGATTGTTGGTTTTCATTGATGTCAACCATTGGAGAGTGATATTGTAGATTGATTTTAACCCTTAGTGATTGATTTCAACCCTTGGATAAAGTTCGGTAGCGAATTCCTATAGCACAAAGGTTTGGGTAATGGACACAAGTTTGTTTGATGTGTAACAGTATGTATTTTAATATATTTGAAGGTAAGACTATTCTATATGGATAGTACATGTCATTCCATTTCTGGTGTTATGTGGAACATCACATAACTCCTCACAATTGGAGATTTATGTCCATGCAAAGTTGGAGAACCCGGGTTTGGGTAATGGACCCAAGTTTGTTTGATGGATAATGGTACGAGTTTTGATATATTTGTTGGATTACTGAGAGGGAGGGTGAATCATTAATAGAGAAATTAAATCATTTTTAACCATATAATCCAAGTGGTATATCAATGTAGAATTATCATCCAATAATTGTAGAGTAAATAAGAAATGAAAAAATGAACAATCATACACATACACAGTACACCAATGTTTTACTTGGAAACCCAAAGTGGGAGAAAACCATGAAATTCTTTTTCTTATATGTCTTGAAGAATTACATTCATTGGAAGCACCAAATTCCTTTATTTTCTCAAGCTACAACCCGAGGGAAGCTCCAAATCCCCTATTCTCTGGCTACAACCAGAAGGAGGCTACAACTCCCTATGTTCTCCGGCTACAACCAGAAGGTGGATACAACCACCTGTCCTTGACCCATCCAACCTCCCTGAAGTATAAGTAGAGTGATGGAACCACTGTCACACTGTCATTGTGAGATATACTACTATAAACCTGTACCAATCAAGCTGTAATCAATTTGTACCATAAACAAGTGCATCAACCATGCACCAACCTATACCATGAACAAGTGAATCAACCATGTACCAAACCTGTACCATGAACAAGTGCATCAACCATGCACCAAACTTGTACAAATAACCTATCACAACAACCTGTCCAAACAACCTATCAAAACAACCTGTCTCATCAATATTATCAACAAATCAAATATACTCACCAAGATCAATCACCAATACAACTCTCAAATATGTGCATCAACCAACCATAACACAACAACTCATAATCATCACCAAGATCAATATGTGCTTATAATAATATACCATTACAAGTATGCTATTGATCCAGGTGGATATCAGGGGCCACCCAC
Source organism: Picea engelmannii (assembly GCA_009831015.1). Taxonomy (NCBI): domain Eukaryota; kingdom Viridiplantae; phylum Streptophyta; class Pinopsida; order Pinales; family Pinaceae; genus Picea; species Picea engelmannii. The sequence goes on from ML820654.1 coordinate 51,259, forward strand.
ATTTTCCAAATGGCTCAAAACAATTTTCTGGCCATTTTGGCAATTTACTATTTTTAGCAGGTTTTCACTTCCGGGGCCATTTTGAGGGCCTAAATGAAGTTTTTTTGAGATCAAGGTTCTTAATGATAGCCAAAGGAATAATTGAGCCCCCAAAATGAATCTCCTCGATGATACCTTTCCAACGAGCTGTCACATGCCTAAAACGGAGATCGTATGCAAAAGTTACGACCCCGAGAAGTTGATGCACCAACTTACCCAAACGAGGCCCACATGACTTTTGGCGCTTCATCTCCTAGGGTTAGGTTTTTGGATGTCTAGGAATTTTGGCATTCCCGTCTATTGTAAAAATGCCTTTCGAGCCTCATTGTAATCATCTTCTTGTGAATGCGAGTAGCCGTCACATCTCTTCTCAGAGATAAGCTGCCACCATTCTAGCGAGTATTTCACTCTGTATTTTTACAGTCTCTGTACATTTATTTCATTAATAGAAATCGTGTATTACTGTATCTCTGTGTTTATGGTTGCATCTCTGATATATTTATGTTATATTACTGGATATACGCGATATCTCTGTGCATTTCCTTATTATATCTCCGCTCTCATTTCGTGCCGAAAATAATCCGGATCAGCTACGTCATCCATCAACCATGTGTCAACAATACTACTAACAAGTGCCTCCAGCCATGTACCAAGTATGTACCAATCATGTATCAACTACTCATCAACTATGACTCATCAATATGTACCAACATGATCAACTATACACCTCATGTATGTGCCAACTCATCAACTACTTGTCTCAACCATGTACCCAACATGTACCTTAACCAAAATCCCTCATCAATTTCATCATCCAAATATTATTTGTAACTCTATAATAGATCTGGTGTATATGATCACATACCTGCAAACCTTCCTTAACTTTAACAAAAAGAGACTATCATTTTCATCAAACTTTACTTTAGTCTCACATGACAAGTTTTGGATTAGTCAACAACCCTGACTTGAAATAATCATAACTATGTACCTGTAATGAATAAAGATCTAAAAATGACACACAATTTTCTTCAGTGTGTTTTATGCAATTCCTCCAAGTGTCACTACTTGGAACCTCTCAGAAAAGGAGTTATAGAAAAAATGACATACCTTGTTGAATTATGGCTTATTCTAGAGAGTGACCTTGTAGAGCGTGCCCCGCACATAATATTTTTTGAATGGATCTGAAAATGTTACACAGACTACTATAGACTGTACTATAACCAACACATTTGTTCTCACCGATTTTGGATCTGTTATGAATAAATTATTATGTTTTTACTTGAAATACCTGTTTTAGACTAGTTTTAAAACTAGCCACAAACCCTATTTTCCACGTAGTGTAACTCCAAAAATACAACGACCCACAAGCTTAATATTTTACCATAGATACTTGGAAATGTTTTGTAAATGGCCTATCAATTGCACGGTTTGAATCGTTTTATAAAAAAAAATATTGTGAAAATGGTGAGATGACCCATAAATAACATACCTTAGAAAGCATCATCAAAAGAATTTATCCTCCCTTGAATTTTGGTCTTCTTTTCTTCACCTTTCCTATGAAATTAGGCTTAGATATCCTTTGGTTACCTTAGTCACCTATATATATTCAATATTCTCAAGTGTGATGTAAAATGAGAGAGCCCTGCCTCTTATTTATACTCTCCATCTTCTAGGTCACTTAACCCATTTCTAGGTCACTTAAGCTATTTCTAGGTCACTTAACCCATTTCCAGGTCACTTAACCTATTTTCCTCATTTTTAGGGTTAACCACTTTCCATAATTAGAAATTTCTCCATTACTTTATCATTTAAATATTCCTCCTTGACTTTGTCACATCACTTTATCATTTAAATAATCTTCTTCGATTTTTTCACTTCACTTTATTATTTAAATAATTATTCTTGACTTTTTCACTTTACTTTATCATTTAAATATCAATTTCTTCTTTGCAAACTCTTTGACTTCTTTGACCTTTTGGTGCTTCAAGCCAACACATGAGGGTCCTCCAACTTCCTAAGGCCATAAATCTCAAACTGTGAGGAGTTATGTGACACTCCATATATCACCAGAAATGGAATGACATGTACTATCCATATAGAATAGTATTGCCTTCAAAAATATCAAAACTCATACCATTATCCATAAAAAAATGTGGGTCCATTACCCAAACCTGGGTTCTCTAACTTCTCATGGCCATAACTCTCTAACCGTGAGGAGTTATGTGACATTCCACATACCACCAGAAATGGAATGACATGTACTATCCATCTAGAATAGTCTTACCTTCAAATATATTAAAACTCATACCATTATACATGAAACAACCTCGGGTCCATTACCCAAACCTTTGTGCTACTAGAATTCACTATCAGAATTTCTCCAAGGGTTGAAATAGATCACTAAGGGTCGACATCAATCTACAATATCACTCTCCAATAGTTGACATCAATGACAACAAAAAATCCATACCAACTATCCATCAACCTAAGCCAACTATTTGACAATCTCCCCCTTTGGCATTGATGGCAACACTTAGTCATGAGAACATTCATGCTTATACTCTTTATCAATGTTTCTATCTCTCCCCCTTTGACATCAATGGCAAAGGGTATCTCAAAGGGTATCTCCTTTTGGGGATGATCCCCCTGACTGAACTCTCCTCGGGGTTGCTCCCACTGTCTACATGCATTTGATTTTTCTTTGTGTTTATAATCCTCTAATTACTCTCTTTCCCTTCATATGAATAATATATCCACCTTTGACAAAGGCTATCACTCTAAATTCATATCACTCATTCTTCCCTTGTGACAATCACTACCCTTGGAAACATGCCTCTGTGCTCTCTCTCCAAGCATTTACTTTTTCATGTGATAAATATCTCTCCCTTTGTCCTATTTATGGTGCTTCCTCATGTACATCTAAGACATATAATATAAGAATTCAAAATCATTCATTTTGGAGTAGAAATTACTCCTAGTCTCTAGCGAAGATACTCAAGGGCTTCCCATGGAAGTGGTTTTGTATAGATATATTCCACTTGTTCTTTTGTTCCCATATATTTAACTCTGATGTTATTCTCTACAACATGTTCCTGTAGAAAGTGATACTTGATTGGAATGTGCTTCATCTTGGAGTGCATCACCAGGTTTTTTGAGATACTTATGGCGCTTGTATTATCACAATAGATTGGAATGGGCTCATCATACTCAACCTATATATCTATCAAAGTTTGTTTCATCCATAGAACCTGTGTACAACATGTTTTTGCTATAATATAATATGCCTCGTCTATAGATAAGGATATTGATGATTGTTTCTTGCTTAGCCAAGATACTAAAAAATCACCCAAGTAGAACGTTGCTCCACTGGTGCTTCGTTGGTATTCAATGCAACCTACCCAATATCCATATTTGTAGGCAATAAGTGATAGATCCTTTCCTTTTGGATACCATAATCCAAACTCTTCGGTTCCTTTGAGTATTTGAAAATCCTCTTCACTGCTAATACATGTGATTCCTTTGGTTTTGTTTGAAATCATGCCACTTGTCCAACTGCCTACATTACATCTGGTCTGGATGTTTTCACATATAGTAATATACCAATCATTGACATGTATTTCCTCTGGTATTTAGACTTTGAATCATCATCTCTTCTCAACTTGCAACTGGTTTTCATAGGACTGGTAACTGATTTGCAATATTCCATTCTGAACCTCTTTAGCATTTCTCTGATATGCTTAGTTTGAGAAATAAAAATTCCTTGGTTTCTTTGGCATATCTGAAGACCCAAAAAAAAGGATAGTTCTCCAATTAATGAAATTTCAAATTCATTCTGCATACCCTTTGTAAATTTATGTCTTAACATGTCATTAGTACTTCCAAAACAATATCATCAACATAAATTTCAATTAATAAAATATTACCTTGAGTTACCTTGATGTAGAGGTTGTTGTCTGTGCTTTCTTTCCATAGTTCGTAGGGAGTTTTGTCATTGTTATTTCTAAGCATTACTTTGTTTTGAATGTGAACTAATGTATGCATTGCAAGTGTCCAAAAAATATCTATCCATTTGGAATCCATTAGCATTGTTCGAGCCATTTCTTGTGTAATTATCATCCATTATGATATCCTTTGTCTTTGAACCACTCTTTGAACTAATCTATGAATCCATGCTCTCGTCCAATATCATATATCTGTCCAAACTTGCTAAGTGTTCTTATGAATCCATCTCTGTCCATACTTTCCAAGACTCTACTTGCGCAACTATCCATAACGCTAACCCATTTATCACTATACTATCATGAAGTCTTGATTAAACTACCAAACTGTACTTCTGCTAATTGATTGCTCTAAATATGTCTTCTCAAACTCTTCAAGCTACTCGAAGGTTGGTTCTTTGGTATTTCAGAACTATCGCATAGACTCCCCTTGTCTAATATTCATATTACTTGGGAGTCTCTAAGTCGTATGGCTTATAACAATTCCTTCTCTGATGTGTATTCATCATCATCTTCATTGGTAGATTCATTATCTCTCCGAGCTTTGACTTCTTTCTTTCTATTTGTGGATTCATCTTTCACTACAATGCCTGAAAGTACAATCTCTTGAACATGTTCCTTATTTACCTATTCTTCCTTTCTTTTAGGTATTTTCAAAACCTTTTTGTATCTGACATCTTTCTTTTTCTTTATATAATTTTCTTCTTCTCGTTTTATTGCCAATATTGCGATCTTTGGTACCTGGTCTTTGTTCACCTGTTCTTCCTATTTTCTTATCCATACTTTGTTATATCTAATATTAGTATTCTTTTTCATGGAAGTATCAATCATGCTTCTACAATCACTAGCTATGCATCCATAGTTATGACATTTGTAACACTCAATGTTATGTGCGGCCACATAGGCACTTCTTGCTTGAACATTTCTTTTATAATCCCTGCAATCTGCAACCTTATTGTCAAAGTTAGTACAATAAAAACAATGACCATAAAATAAATTTGCATACCTGGGATTGAATGATATTCTTTGTGGTGTAGTCCTTTTGAATTTTTTCCTTAACTGATCATAATCATGATTGAAGCTTCTTTGTTGCTTGAACATGGATGGTCTTCTTGAATATGTATCTTCAATACTTTTCTTAGATTCTGTTTGAACATGATTCCTTCCTTTGAGTACTTCTACATAAATCTTTATATTTTCTTCATTCTTTTTTTCTATCAACCTAGAGTGCTTCTCTTCATTCTCTATAGCTAATGTGGATGTTTCTGTCTCTTCAACATTCTTGTTGAGCTTGAAGATTTTACTTCTCAATGTGAAAAATTCTTCTTCAAGCTTGTCAACCTCTTCTTCTTTCTTCATTATCTGATACTTCATGACTCTTCTATTCTTTTCACTTCTTCAAGATGAATTTTTAATGTGATTATTTATTCTTCAAGTCCTTTCTCTTCTTGACCAAACTTTGCCTCAAGATGGTTTAGATCGTTAGTTATTTCCTTAAGATGATCTCTCAATATCTTCTCTCACATTTTTGCTTCTTCCTTCTATGCTACTATGTTGGTTTTCAAACATTGCTTTTGATATTCAAGGTTTTATTCAATTTTTATGGATTCTTCTAGATGAGTTCTTAAGTTATCGATGACTTGTTGGGATTCTTCAAAAATGTGAACACTTTCCTTTTGTTTCATCAATTATTTCTTGACTAAATTATTTTCTTCTCTTAGTTCATCTAAATAACTAATCAATTATTCTTCATAATTGTCTTCCTTTTCGATTAGCTTTTCTATCTCATTTCCTTCATGGAATTCTATTTCAAGATGTCCATGTTTTTCAAAATTAGAACAAAAAAACATACCTCTGGTGATTATGTACTCTTCATCTTCTAAATCTATTTGGGATGGTGAACATAATTCTTCTTGATTTGTATCTGCATCTTCTTTGACATTTTTTGAATCTGTGATGGGTGAAGAATATATGCCATGTAAATTATCCCAAAGTTATTTTGTTGATGAACATTTACAAACCTTTTCTCTTACCATATTTGGTTATCCTTCCTAGATGAAATCCATTGTTATTTTTCTATTCTTCCTCGATTTCTTCTTGGTTGCAGTCTTTGCCCTTTTGAACTATCATATCTTGTAACAACTGAAAGCAAAATATAATGTCCATTTTCCTGTAAAAATACTTCCATCCTTATGCTCCACATATCATACTTAACACCATTCCAACCATTAAACATTGGTACTCCATTCTCAAAATAATCCATGATCTCCTTCCAATGGTTAAACTGTTTCCTAAAGGAACTAGTTCTGATACCAATTGTTGGATTACTAAGAGGGGGGGTGAATCAGTAAGAGAGAAATTTAATGCTTTTAACCATATAATCCAAGTGTTATATCAATGTAGAATTATCATCCAATAACTGCAAAGTAAATAAGCAATGAAAAAATGAACAATCATACACATACAAGTACAACAGTGTTTTACATGAAAACCCAAACTGGGAGAAAACCACATAATGTTTTTTCTTATATGTCTCGAAGAATTACATTCATTGGAAACACCAACTTCCTTTGTTTTCCAGCTGCAACTGGAAGGAGGCTCCAACCCCCTTGTTTCTCAGGCTACAACCTGAGGGAAGCTGCAACTCCCCTATTCTCTGGCTACAACCAGAAGGAGGGTACAACCCCCTATGTTCTCCGGCTACAACTGGAATGTGGCTACAACCACCTGTCTTTGCCCCATTCAACCACCCTAAAGTATAAGTAAAATGATGGAACCAGTGTCACACTATCATTGTGAGATACACTGCTATAAACCTGTACCAATTGACCTGTAATTAACCTATACCATAAACAAGTGCATCAACCATGCACCAACCTATACCATGAACAAGTGCATCAGCCATGCACCAAACCTGTACAAATAAACCGTCACAAAAACCTGTCTAAACAACCTATGACAACAACTTGTATCATCAATCTTATCAACCAAATCATATCTTCTCACCAATATCAATCACCAAGACAACTCTCAAAGATGTGCATCAACCAACGATAACACAAGTACTCATAATCATCACCAATATCAATATGTTCTTCTAATAATATACCAATACAAGTATGTTACATCATCCATAAACCATGTGTCAACAATAATACTAACAAGTGTCTCCAACCATGTACCAAGTATGTACCAATCATGTATCAACTACTCATCAACTATGACTCATCAATATGTACCAACATCACCAACTATACACCTCATGTATGTGCCAACGCATCAACTACTTGTCTTAACCATGTACCCAACATGTACCTTAACCAAAATCCCTCATCAATTTCATCATTCAAATATGATTTGTAACTATGTAATAGAGCTGGTGTATATGATCACATAACTGCAAACCTTCCTTAACTTTAACAACAAGAGACTAGCATTTTCATCAAACTTTACTTTAGTCTCACATGACTAGTTTTGGATTAGTCAACAACCCTAACTTGAAATAATCATAACTATGTACCTGTAATGAATAAATATTTGAAAATGATATACAATGTTATTCAGTGTGTTTTATGCAATTCCTCCAAGTGTCACTACTTGAAACCTCTTAGAAAAGGATTTATAGCAAAAATGACATATCTTTCTGAATTATGGATTATTCTAGAGAGCGACCTTGTAGAGCCTACCTCGCACAAAATATTTGTTGAATGGATCTGGAAATGTTACACCACCTACTATAGACTGTACTCTAATGAGCACATTTTTTCTTACTGAATTTGGATCTGTTATGAATAAGTTATAACATTTTTACCTGAAACACCTGTTTTAGAGTAGTTTTAAGACTAGCCACAAACCCTATTTTCCGCAGAGTTTAACTCCAACAATACGACCCACAAGATGCATTTTTTACCACAAATACTTATATATGTTTCCTCAATGTCCTATCAATTTCATGGTCTGAATCATTCTATAAAAACATTTATTGTGAAAATGGTGAGATGACCTGTAAATAACATACCTTAGAAAGCATCATCAAAAGAATTTATTCTCCCTTGAATTCCGACC
>ML820654.1:69489-79689 GCA_009831015.1 Picea engelmannii
ATAACACTATGACAGGGGCGCCAGGGTCTAAAAGTCCCAGAAATGTCAAGAAAATTCAAAAATTGAAGTTCTAACTTGACACAGATGCTAAGTATGATGGGACAAGGAGCCAATCAGCTCATGAAACTAATCAAAGAGGGGTATACCAGTTCTGAAACAATCAAGGGACAGAACAAGTTCAATGAGGAGAAAAAATCAAAACAAAAGGTTTCGATTCGAGGCTATCTCCCCAGTGGAGTCGCCAGTTTCTATTGTAGGAAAATCTGCCTGCGGACAAGTAGATCGACCTCTAGAGCTTGAACTTAACCCTAGACAGAAAAATGCTTATCATGGACACTGAATTCCTTTCAAATCTATCTAAACTAATGCCTGAGAAGGAAGGATGACAGAGGTACCTTTTAATCGATGTTTTTCCCTGCACGCTCCGAGTTGCGCTCCAATCCTTTGCTCTTCGCTGAGAGATGTGGAAAAAACATGATACGCCCACTTCCTACTCTATTGACATTAGCTTGAAAACATATCTATCACTAAATGATAAGTTCATGTAACATTAGACACAAACTAGAAAGAAACAGGCCAAGCGTGTCATATTAATGAGAATAACGACAACAGTACTTACAATCATAGATGTGAATGCGACAGCTTCGTCAAGTCCTCTTCGTCTAACCCTTGCCTGAAATATCCACAACCTGGATAACAGCAGCTTCACTGATCAATCTCCTTTGGCTGACTGTAAGTTTCCTCCAAGATCATGAGTTTCACATATCCAATTCTTCCCCCATACCACTCATGAGATCGTAAGTTTGGTATGATTCTGCATTTACAGTCTCACCTATGAGATCATAGGTTTGGTGTCATTCTCCATTTGCAGCCCCCTTTCACCATTAGAAAGCTTGCTTATATAGCCTTGGAGAGGCTTCAACCATTTGAGATATCTTTGGGGAAGTTGAGGATTTGCCTCCTTCAGTTGAGGATCTTCCCTAAGATCATGGCTGGACTAGGGATTCGAATCCAACTGCCTTCCAAGAATGAAAATATGCTTCCCCCATTCATCTCAACAGCTTAACAACCGCCCAGGATAGGTAGCGCTCCCTCAAAAGGGCCATCAGAGCGTTGTAGTGCTCCCTGGTAAGCTTTAGGGGGCGCCAACGCTCTCAAAATCTATAGCGCTCTCTCAAAAGGGCCAGGGGAGCGTTATAACGCTCCCTGACAGTGTATTGGGGAGCGTCGGCGCTCCGAGATAGTGTAAGGGGGAGCGATCCTCTCCAAAACTCAATTTTTTGGGTGCTTTCAGGTGGTAAAAGGTTGTTTGACTTCAGTAGATCAGTTCTCCTCCTTCAAATCAATCATGTGGGTGTTATAAGTGTCTCCTTAGTGTCGTTTATCATGACATTATGTCTGAACATTGTTTGCGACACTAGTGATCAACTTGCGACACTTGCGAAAGTTGTAGGGAAGATGCGACACTTACGACGACTGATAGGGACAATGCGACACTTATCCATCTGAGCAATTTTGACGTGTAACAAAAATATCTGACCTAAAAGCAAATAAATTAACCTAAAGTCACTTTGAGTTTATTAATTCCTAAGTCTTAATTTCTAATTGACCTTTATAAACTAATATTTAATTTAACACCCTCCCTTAATGGTCAATCTACTCACTACACCAAGTTTCTATCAAAATTTTACATGCTTTTCGGGACCCAAAGACTTGGTGAAAATGTCTGCAGTTTGATCCTCTGTAGGACAATACTGTAGCTCAATAGTTCCATCTTCTACAAGTTGTCTGATGAAGTGATAGTGTGTATCAACATGTTTGGTATGCTCTTGGAAGACTGGATTCTTGGCAAGTTTCATTACCCCTTGATTGTCACAGAACAAGGGTGTAGGCTCTCTCTGTTGCATCTGCATATCTAATAACATCCTCCTGAGCCAAACTGCTTTGCATGCACCTTTCAATGCTCCTCGATACTCTACTTCTATTGATGAAAGGGCGACTGCATGCTATTTGTTGTTGGTCCATGTGACTGCATCCATGCCAAGGCTGAAGACATATCCAGAAGTGGATTTTCTGTCATCAACAGAACCTGCCCAATCTGAATCTGTATACCCACACAACCTCGGGTATTTGCTTCTACTGTACAAAATACCAAATTCAAGTGTCCCTTTCACATATTTTAGCACTCACTTTGCTGTTGTCCAGTGCTCTACTTTTGGTGTTGTCATAAATATAGAAATGAAGCTCACAACGAAAATCAGATCAGGCCTAGTGGCTGTAAGATATATCAAGCTACCCACTAGCTATCTATATAGTGACTCACTGACTGCCTTTGAGTCAGTCTTGAATGAAATTTTCAGCCCTTTCTCCATAGGTGTAGAGGAGATTTTTCAATCTCCATCCTGAACGTATCCAACAAACTCCTGGCATACTTTTCTTGTGAGACAAAAATGTTGCTCCTTGTTTTCCAAACTTCTACACCCAGAGAATAGTGTAGGAGGCCTAGATCTGTCATGTAAAATTCTCTTCTCATGTTGGATTTGATCCATGTAATTACATCTTCCTCATTACCTATAATAATGATATCATCCACATAAACAACCATAAGAATGATCTCATTACCAACTCTTTTGACATATAAGTTGGAATCTGAAGGACTCCGCTGGAACCCTTGCTGAACCAAATACTTGTCAATATTGATGTACCACACCTTGGTGCCTGTTTCAAACCATATAGAGCCTTCTTTAGTCTGCAAACTAGATTCTCCTTCTCTGCAACCTGAAACCCCTCTGGTTGGCACATGTATACCACTTCCTTGAAATCTCCATTGAGGAAGGCACTTTTCACGTCCATCTGGTGGACCTTCCAGCCTTGTTGTGCTACCATGGATAGAACAAGATGAATAGTGCTAATATTCATTGTAGGAGCAAAAGTCTCCTCCTACTCAATGCCTTCTCACTAAGAGAATCCTTTTGCAACTAACCGTACTTTGTACTTGTCAAGTGTACCATCTACCTTGTACTTGACCTTGTACACCCATTTGTAGCCAATGGGTTTCTCCCCTGATGGAGGAGCTGTGAGATCCCAAGTATGTTTTTTCATCAAAATTTCATGTTTGGCCTCCATGACCTTTTCTCATTCAGGTATTCCTTTTGCTTCCTTGAATACCTGAGGCTCATAGATTTCCTAAATATTGGCCATAAGAGAAAAGTTGACTGTGCCTGTCTATTGTTTACTCTTACCTTGTGATGATCTTCCCTCGATCATCTCTCCTATCTGAACATCTCCAATGGTGTTGTGCCACCACTTGGGTCTTTTGGAATTCATGGCTGCCAAGTCAGTATTGCCACCATGACTTGGGCTTCCTACTTCAGAATGTACTGATCTGACTGACCTAAGAGAATCATCCTGTTCTGACTCCTCATCATCATGCTCATAATCTTTACCCCCTTCATATGGAGCTATCGGAAGCTTGACACATGAATCTTAAATGAATTTTAGTTGCTCAGTAACTCTGAATGCGGGAGGAGTATGGAAGGGTCCAACCTCCTCATCAACAACAACATCTCTGCTAAATCTCACCTTATCAGTGTCAAAATCAACTAATTTGTAAGCTTTATGGGTGTCGTTGTACCTTGTAAGAATCATCTTCTTACTCTTCAGATCTAATTTGGTTCATTTCACAGCTGGACTCCAAGTGTAAGTAGTAGAACCAAATACCTTCAAGTGACTTACTTTGGGCTTTCTTCCAAACCATGCTTCCTCTGGAGTATTCTTCTTTACTGCCATCGTGGGAGATCTATTTAGCAAGTACACTGCTGTGAACACTGCCTCTACCCAAAACCTGTTAGGAACACACTTCTTCTGCAACATACATCTGGTCATCTCCGTGATAGTGCGATTTCACCTTTCAACCACCCCATTCTATTGTGGAGTATAGGGTGTGGTGTATTGTCTCTTGATCCCATGTTTAGCACAAAAATTATTGAATTCTTTGGAGCAAAATTCTCCACCATTATCAGATCTAAGAGAGGTAATATGACAACCTGACTCATTCTCGACTAATGCTTTAAAGTTTTGAAATTATTTAAACACGTTAGACTTCAACTTCAAAAAATACACCTACATTTTCCTACTAAAATCATCAACAAACATAAGGAAATACCTGGCACCAGTGATTGATGCCATGTTCATTGGTCCACATACATCTGCATGAACTAGTTGAAGGACCCTCTACACTCTCCAAGCTTTTCCTTCATCAAATGGCGCTCGATGTTGCTTCCCTGCCTGGAAAGCTCCATAAATTCCCTGAATCTTTTGCTCAATGTCTGGAAGTCCATCTACCAGTTTCTCTCATGCCATCTGAGAGAGGTAGTTAAAATTGAGGTGCCCATACATCTGATGCCATAGTGTGCAGATGTTAGATTCACTCTTCACTACTAGTGCATTCTCTCTGCCCTACCCAATATCCACCAATATGAACAGACCATGGTCCTTCACACCAAGAGCAATGATATTCTTGGTATTCTTGTCAATGATATAACACTTGTGATTGCTAAAGTTAACATCCAAGTGAGGAGAGTGCCTCATAATATGACTAACTGAGAGAAGATTAAGCTTCATACCTGGCACATAGTGGACGTTGAGAAACATAAGAATATTTCCTCCAAAGGAAATCTGAACATTCCCCTTGCCGACTATATTATGCTCCTCGCCTCCACTGAAGATCACCAAGTCTTTGGATGGACTAGGTGTAAACTCCGTGAACCAATATTTTCGATTGGTGAAATGCCTGGATGCACCTGAATTGTTGGTTGTGGAGCATGATTATCTTCCTGATTCAGAGGTCCTTGCTTTCAGCCGTGTTTATACCCCATGAAGTATTTACACCCCAGAAGTATGTGCACTCTTGCATGCGGGGGAGTGCAGAGGGGGGGTACCCCCTCTGCAGGGTCCAGGGGCAAGCGGGCCCCCAGCGGGGGTTCGGGGGCGAAGCCCCCGAAGCAAAAATTGCCTTGTAAAAGTATATGTAATTTCATTGTAAATCTGGACCGTTCATTATAAGGTCACAGATCTAACGGTAGAGATTATTTTAGGGTTTTTTTCCCTAGAAGACAACCCTCTTTTATGAGGGAAATGTATTACGGCTATGGATGATGGTGAATATTGTATTCTGAGAGAGGAGACTGTGAGAGAAAGAAGAGGAAGTTACAATGGGTTTTGCTGTAGGTTGTATCCCTTCATTTGTTGGATAATAATAAAGGAAGGACCTGGCAATTTCTCTGGTGGACGTAGCCCACACTGGGTGAACCACGTATATCTATGTCTCTCTTGTATTGTGTGTCTTCTATGTTTTGTTTCTGCATTTGTTTTATTTTATTGCTTCGCGGTCCTGTTTTTCTAACATGAATCAACAAACCAAGCAAATGACTTGGACTGGTCTGCTTGTGTACAGGCCATAAAGGAATAGAAGGCTTCCTCCTTCTCCTTCGTGTGCTCTATGACATGGGCCTTCTGCTAAGACCCTCCATGGTTGTGCTTCTGATCTTCCAATTTCTTTCTGTAGTGCTTCTTCATATGGCCAGTCTTGCCATGGTAATGACAAGTGATGGTCTTCAGGATTTTGGTGGCATCCTAATCATTGCCTGGACTAGGTTTCCTTGTTCATTTTCTTTTTCCTTTATCTTTGGTTGCAAAGGCCTACTCTGAACCCTCTGTCTCACTGCTGCTCCTAAACTGCTTCTTCCACTTGTCCTGCTGCAAGAGCTTATTGGATAGCTCTCCAAACTTCAGTTCAACATTTGTAGCTGTGATGTTCAGGATCTCAATGAAGTGCTCGTAGGACCCTTGCATGTTGTTCAAAATGATCACCACCATGTCCTCTTCTGCCATCTTCCAACCAATGGCCTCCAACTGCTACCAAATTTCCTTGATCTTGACTAAGTTCTCTTGGAGAGAGGCACCCTCACTCATATTGATAGAGAACAACATATTATTTAAAAAGAATGCTCGACCCTTATCTGAAATCTCATGGGTCTCTTTCAACTATTTCCAGATCGTTGCAACAGTCTTCCCATTCTGAACCTCAGCTAGCATCTCATCTGTCATAGAAAATTTGATCAGCATCACAACCTCTCTGTCTTGGCCATCAAACTTGTTCTGGTCTTTACCGGCAACTGTGGGATGAGGACTTGTGCCCAAAACAACATCTAACAGGCACCGGTACGCAAAAATGGCCAACATGCATTGCTTCCAGGTATTGTAGTTCTTCCCAGAGAACTTTTGGTTTCCTTCCAACATGATGTTGGTCAATGTAGCCATAGATGATCATAAAATATTGAACTTAGGAGATAAATAATGGAAAAATACCTGCAATCTTCCCTCAACCAACTCCAAATCAACCAATTTCTCCTCAAATCTGCTAACTCAAGAAATCAACAGTAAAAAAAAATCACCAGATCTTCGAAGCTGGGCACCAATATAGGTAAGAATAGACCAATCTAGATTTTAAAACTAAAAAATCAAATGAACCTGGCTCTGGCTGATCCAAAACCCTTTCATCTCCTTGAGTGTGCTACGCTGGCGATCCCTCGATCCGTCACTGCTGATGGCGGTCCCTAGGTCTTCACGTGCTCCTAGACTCCGTGGCCCTAACCTCGCTCTGATACCATGTAATGAAAATCGAGCACACACAAAAACCAAGATAACTTGAATAAGGTTATCTGTCTTTATTCAATCAATGAAATAAGAGAGCAAATAGCTTTCTTATATAGGTTACAATCAAGTAGAGTCAAACCAATTTATGAATGTGGGATAAAGTGAAAATATAGCCTAAAAGAAAATATCTGACCTAAAAGAAAATAAATTAACCTAAATTCACTTTGACTTTATTAATGCCTAAGTCTTAATTTCTAATTGACCATTATAAACTAGTATTTAATTTAACAATTGGTACATACTTGGTACATGGTTGGAGGCACTTGTTAGTAGTATTGTTGACACATGGTTTATGGATGATGTAGCATACTTGTATTGGTATATTATTAGAATCACATATTGATCTTGGTGATGATTATGAGTTGTTGTGTTATGCTTGGTTGATGCACATCTTTTAGAGTTGTCTTGGTGATTGATCATGGTGAGTAGATATGATTTGGTTGATAATATTGATGAGATATGTTGTTGTGATAGGTTGTTTGGACAAGTTGTTGTGACATGTTATTTGTATAGGTTTGGTGGATGGTTGATGCACTTGTTCATGGTACAGGTTGAGGTGTAGTTTGGTGCATGGTTGATGCACTTGTTTATGGTACAGGTTGAATACAAGTTGTTTGGTACAGGTTGGTGCATTGTTTATGCACTTGTTTATGGTACATGTTGATTACAGTTTGAGGTACTGGTTGATGCATGGTTTAGGTTATTGGTACGTGTTGTTTGGTGCAGGTTGATTGGTACAGGTTTACAACAATATATCTCACAGTGATAGTGTGAAAGTGGTTCCATCATTCTACTTCTACATTGGGGTGGTTGTAGCACCTTCCAGTTGTAGCTAGAGAACATAGGGGGTTGTAGCCTCCTTCTGGTTGTAGCCAAAGAATTTGGGAGTTGGAGCTTCCCTCAGGTTGTAGCCTGAGAAACTAGGGTTTTAGAGCCTCCTTCCAGTTGCAGCTGGAAAACAAAGGAATTTGGTGCTTCCAATGAATGTAATTCTTAAATACATATAAGAAAAATAATTTTGTGGTTTTCTCCCGCTTTGGGTTTCCACGTAAAACACTGGTGTACTATGTATGTGTGTGATTGCTCATTTGTTCCTTTTTTATTTACTTTGCACTATTGGTTGATAATGCTACATTGTTATAACACTTGCATTTTATGGTGAAAATGGATTAAATTTCTCTATTATTGATTCATCCCCCCTCTTATTAATACAACAATTGGAATCCAAGCTGGTTCCTTTTGGAAACAATTTAACCATTGGAAGGAGATCATGTATTATTCTGAGAATGGAGTACCAATGTTTATTGGTCAAAATGGTTTTAAGTATGAGATGTGGAGAAGAAGGATGAACATATTTTTATAGGCATGAGGACATTATATTTGGCTATCAATTATTATAAGATATGATAGTTCAAAAAGGGAAAAGACTACAGCTAAGAAGGAATTGAAGAAGAATAACAAAATAGAAATGGATTTCATTTAGGAAGGATTGCCTAATCCAGTAAGAGAAAATGTTGGTAAATGTTCATCAGTGAAAGAACTTTGGGATAAGTTACATGACATATATTATTCACCCATCGCAGATTCAGAAAATTCCAAATAAGATGCAGATGTAGATCAAGAAGAATTGTGTTCACCATGTCAAATAGATTTAGAAGATGAAGAGTACATAGTCACCAGAGGTATGTTTTTTTTCTTTAATTATGAAAAATGTGGACATCCTGAAATAGAATGCCATGAAGGAAATGAGACAGAAAAACTAATTGAAAAGGAAGACAATTATGAAGCATAATTGATTAGTGCTTTAGATGAACTAAGAGAAGAAAACAAGTCACTCAAGAAAGAATTGATGAAACAAAAGGAAAGTTTTCAATTTTTTGAAGAATCCCAATAGGTCATCGAGAACTTAATAACTCATCTAGAAGAAGACAGAAAGATCGAAGAAAATCTTGAATATCAAAAACAGTATTTGGAAGCCAACATAGAAGCACAGAAGGAAGAAGAAAAAATGAGAGAGAATATATTGACAGATCATATTAAGGAATGAACTAACGATCTAAACCATCTTGAGGCAGAGTTTGGTCAAGAAGAGAAATGACTTGAAGAAGAAATAATCACATTAAAAATTCATCTTGAAGAAGTGAAAAGAACAGAAAAAGTCATGAAGTCTCATATAATGAAGAAATAAGAAGAGGTTGAGAAGCTTGAAGAAGAAGTTTTCACATTGAGAAGTAAAATCATCAAGCTCAATAAGAACGTTGAAGAGAGAAAAACATCCACATCAGTTATAGAGAATGAAGAGAAACACTCTAGGTTGCTAGAAAAGAAGAATGAATAAAATAGAAAGAGTTATGCATAAGTACTTAAAGGAAGGAATCATGGTCAACCAAAATCTAAGAAAACTATTGAAGATACATCTTCAAGAAGACCATCCATGTTCAATCCACAAAGAAGCTTCAATCATGATCATGATTAGTCAAGGAAAAAATTCAGAAGGACTACACCACAAAGAATATCATTCACTCCCAGTTATGCAAATTTATTTTATGGTCATTGTTTTTATTGTACTAACTTTGGACATAAGGTTGCAGATTGCAGGGATTATAAAATAAATGTTCAAGCAAGAAATTCTTATGTGGCCCCATGTAACATTGAATGTTACAAATGTCATAACTATGGAAACATAGCTAGTGATTGTAGAAGCATGATCAATACTTTCATGAAAGAGAACATTGATATCGGATGTAAGAAAGTATGGATAAGAAAAAATGAAGAACAGGTGAACAAAGACTAGGTCCTAGAGATCACAAGATTGGAAATAAAATGAGATGAAGAAAATTCTACAGAGAAAAAGAAGGATGACAGATATAGAAAGGTTTGGAAAACAACTGAAAGAAAATAAGGACATGTAAATAAGGAACATGTTCAAGAGATTGTACTTTCATGCATTGTAGTGAAATATGAATCCACGAACATAAATAAATAAGTCAGGGCTCAGAGAGATGATGAATCTATCAATGGAGATGATGATGAATACACATCATAGCAGGAATTTTTCTGAGCCATATGGCTTAGAGACTCTCAGGTAACATGAACATTAGACACGGGGAGTCTATGTGATAGTTGTGACATACCAAAGAACCATCCTTCAAGCAAATTGCAAAGTTTGAGAAGACAAATCCATAGAATTCAGTTAGTAAAAGTATAGTTTGATAGATTAATCAAGACTTCATGATAGTATAGTGATAAATGGGTCAACATTATGGATAGTTGTGTAAGTAGAGTCTTGGACATTATGGAAAAAGATGGATTCGTAAGAATACTTAGCAGGTTTGGAAAGATATTGTTACAGGTATGAAATAACTGAGAGGGGGGGGGTGAATCAGTTATTGTAAATTATTAACAATTTCTCTCAATTTTATCTTCGAATCATTAATCTTAATGGCAGCAAGTCTTTACTGTGAAAACCAGTGTTATAAACAT
>ML820654.1:98896-126612 GCA_009831015.1 Picea engelmannii
TTCAGGTATTGGGTTGGTACAACAAGCAGTGAGATTAGACTGTGACAGTCAGAGTGCAATATTCCTGGAAAAGAACCCAGCTTATCATTCGAGGACAAAGCATATTGATGTTCAGTATCACTTTGTGAGAGACATGGTTGAGGAAAAGAAGGTGTTGCTGGAAAAGGTTGACACTTTGAAGAATGCTGCAGATTCTTTGACAAAGTCTGTGAGCACAGAAAAATTCTCTTGGTGTAGAGTAACAATGGGCATTGCTGCCCTGGATTGTTGACTATATAATCCCCTGGACCCCTGGATGCAAAGAAAACAACAAGTGGGAGAATGTTGAGTATGTGTTATATTCTTTGCATGTGTGTGTGTGTGGGTGCGTCAGATACGACAACTACGTCTGACGATCCCTTCACCTAGGGCTCTGTCGTCGCGTTGGGCGCTTCCTAGGGGGGTCCCAGGGGGGGGCAGGTATGCCCCCCCCTGGTTGCGCGCAGCGTTTGGCACTGGGCGTAGCCCAGGGCCGACGGGGTTTGGGGCAGCGCCTCGAAATTTTTTTTTGGGCGGTTTTTGCTATTTTTAGCGGATTTTGCTATTTTTAGCTGATTTGTAAATTAATCCCGGATTAAGGGATTAGGGTTTTGGTATCTACTGAATACCTAAAAACATTGTATATATTGTATGGCGAATGGTGAAATTCGATATAATGAAAAAGAAAGGTTTTCCCGGTTGAGGGTTTCCGGTAAAGATCTCTGTGTATTCTGTGTATGAGCCATTGATTAATTTATGTATTGCTTAAGAATATATATATGCATTGCTTTACTTCGCAGGTTTAAAACTTACATAAACCACAAAGAAGAACTGTAATGCATAAGTAAAACACAGAGAGATGCATCATATTTTGAAAATTTAGGTCCTCCTTCATATTATCTTCAGAATATTTCTTTAATTATAGACTCAAAAATACACAGTAGTTCTCTATATAGCCTATTGGATTTGGAATCATGTCTCTGAGCTCCAATTCTCAGAATGATACATCGATTACATTACAGATTCAGGACTTGACTTGACTCGACTGACAACAACCTCACCAAGAGGGAAAGATTGGACTGCGCTTAATCACAATCCAACCGAACCAATAGCTAACCAACCAACCAACCCTTTTACAATCATGTTCATCCCTATATATAAGTTGGGTTGTGTCTTCTGTCTTGGATTGCACACTTTCTTGTTCTGTTGCAACCGTTGTTGCTTAGCTGGCGTTGCGCTATCTTTCGCAACTGATTTCTATTGCTCTTTATTACTCTGTTTTCCATCTTCTTCTGAACCTTGCACAACTCATTCTCAGTCAAAACTTACACAATTCCTTATCCCAAAAATGAAGGGCCCAATAGGCTCCAATCACAACCCTTGACTTGCCCCTAAGTCAAGTGCTTGGTTCTTTCACAGGTTCCAGGAGCATCTGTTGTTTTCCCTTGTCCTCCTTTTCTTCTTCCTTATCCTCTTTTGTTTGTGCTTCTCTTCTTTTTACTCTTCAAACAAATAGCCCAAATATGGGACCAAATCTAAGGCTCTCTCCTTCACTCCTTGAAAGTTTCCAAATTTATCCTGCTACTTCCTAGCAAGGAGTTATGCCTCTGCAACAAATCATTGGGTCACCTCTTTACTACACCCCTTTGGCTTGGATGTGAACAACAAGTTCCACTCAGAATATGTTGTTTCATAAACTTGATGCATCTTCATCTACACTGTCTGAATGATAGGTTGAAAGTCACGCAACTCTTTATTTGCTACATATTGTGCCTCAAAGAGGGCATTCAGTTCATTGTTCGCTTGTTGAATTTGATCGAACTTCTATTGTTGCTCCATCGGATCCATCATGGTCGCAACTTCTTCATTCAACACCTATATCTTGGTGTGCACCTCCTCGAAGACCTGGTTGCATCGAGTCATGATGCCCATCCAATCGTTGACTTCCCTAAAAATATTTGTGCATTTCATTCTGTACTTGTGTATTGTGGCTCAGGCATTGCTGCCTTGCAGTACTATCTTTTTCATCTACTCTTGCAACTTTTGAGGTTGTTTCTCTGCTTCTTACTGAGTATGTCATAACTGTGCTTCCATATGCTCAGCGCGAGTGGCAAGTTATGTCCATGCTCCTTGGTGCTACATGTGATTTTGGTCAACTTGGTGATGTATTAACAATGGTGTATTCAGGCTCCCAACAAGGAATTTTTGCATGAGAAAAGTGGATCTTGTCTCCTTCCAAAAACATATTTTCAAAGTAAGTTCACAGGCTGCATATGGCCTAGGGTGCGAGAATCCCTCATTCTCGTAGGCCACCTTCATTTAGGGTGAAAACTTCTTGTAGTTTTCTCCATACATAAGGTGCGAACTTGTTTTCAAGCTTGGAAAAGAGAAGAGGTCTCGAGGGTTCTAGAAGGGAATCTTATTGAAAATGAGTTGGCATTCGTATGATTGTCATTTTACTGACTTCTCAGATTTGATGGGATCATCCTTATCCATGTAACCATATTTGATTCTCCTATATATTGAAAGGATTCTCATGGAAAAGGTTAAGAAAGATTAATTGAAGAATTGGTGAAGGAATTGTGTGAAGAACCCTGCTTAGACAGAGGCTTGAAGGCTCTAGTTGGTCTATCAAGAGGACTTGGATCTTCTTCATGCAAGTAAAGAGCAAGTGTGTGTGTTGGAACCAAGGTTCACTGAAAGGAAGCTTGCGACATCAAGGCGATCAGGTTGTATCTTCTACTTTCAATTAATATGATACAACGACATGTCCCTTTCCCATAAAGTCACTCTTACTTTATTGTGTAATTCATTGATCATATGCATAAGTTGATGTTGAATACATTTTTCTATCTTCACTTTGGTTGGTTTTTGTTGTCTTGGTATTGACCTCACCAGAGCACCAGAGCGAAGTGGGAGCAACAGAGACCTAAGGAAGCGATACAAAGGTATGTCACCTATTCCTCCTTATTAGCAGATTCAATGATCACAACTTAGGGAAAGAGTCATGTCCTGTCCTATTTTGTTCTAGATCCAGGTGGATCTAGGGAGATCTATTAGTGTCTGCACCTACCGATTAGTCCGATAATAAAATTGGTGACTCCACTGGGGAAGCAACCCATTTATTTAGTGGTTTTTGGTGTTTTTCCTTGGCCATTTTCTCTTGCCTTACCTTTTTTCATTTCTACCAATCTCTGAGTCTTTAGGAGACCCTAACAGACTCTCTGGGTCCAAAAGTCCCTTCTAAATTTTTGTCTTTTTTCCAAATTTTTCCTAGTTTCAGTCATTCTCGCACTGAACCCTTTTATTGCCTACGAGAACTTCTAGAGTTTGCACCCTATATTGTTTTCAGTGGTAACCTTAGTGGCATATATTCTGAGGGTCTTACACAAGGTGAATGTGAAGGGGAAAGTATTCATGGTACCTGGAATCGACGTTGTCCAAACTCACTCGGGCTCCTTGGAGGGTATACCCATGATTATGTGTGGGAGATTGCACCAGGGTATAAGTCCATTAAGCAGGTCGTCAATGTAACTTTTCCACACTAGCCTAGCCCCTTCTCATCTCGTTGTTGTGATGTTGGATTTCATCACCAACTAGTGACTTCAGAATTAGAAGGTCTTGTTTGCTTGGCGTTGTTTCCTAGATTTTTTACTAGCACATGTTGTTTGTTTACCCAAGTTGACCATAGAATTTTCTTCATAAGTTTTTAACTCGTTCACAATTGACCCTCCACGTTGTTCATAATAGAATGCAAGGATTACCCCCAAAAAATTTGGAAGGTTCTCAACCCTTGCCTACCAGCTCACCTGAGGGCTCTCCTCAACAGAGTGAAGTCCGAGACGTCACCACTCCACAAGTGGAAATAACTAACTCTCTTGAACGGTTCCGAATTACCAATTATCGAGAGGAATTTAAACTTCATCCCGACTCTGAGAGACGTATTATGTGAGTAAATTCTTCTCAAGACTTGGTTGTTTTGTCTTCTGGATCACCAACTGGACCTTTTCCAGGGCCTGAGGGTCAAGATCCTTTTTGGACTATTGGTGTTTTTAGACAAGATCTCTTTGGCTCAGGAGCAGGCATTGAAATCACCCAGATGCAATACCTTTTACTACTGCTTATTATTTCCCTGTTGCGGAAGCTCCGAGAGCTGACCACATATTAACTCTCCCTTTACAAATGGTCCATTACACAGATACTACGAGTCTTCACACCAGAATTACCATGGCTAGCCAAGACCCTATTGGTACACTGCTTTCGCCCAGAGTCACCCCGACTCTTCCACCCGGATACCATGCGTTGAATGCCTCTATTCCCATTCCTACGCACATCACATACAAAACTCCTAGTGGTCCCTCTTCATCTGGGCACTCTCCTCCCGGTTTCATCCTGACACTTCCTCCGCCCCCTTTCAGAGGAACTTTTCCATCCTATATCGGTGGCACTGATCTTAGTGGCACCATGCCGTCATTCACACCAAATTACAAAATTTCTGTTGGTGGACAATTTCACCAAGGAGGCCCAACTCAACCCCCCCTTGTAGGGAAAATACTAATTGGAACACAACCCCCGATCGGAGCACAACCCCCACTGACCCCAACCTATGGACAAAACATATCTCCATCCTTGGACTAGTATTGGAACCATCTGATACAACATAATTCTCAATTGACTGGGGGGAAATAGCCTCCAGCTACATCCATTATACCCCCTATTATAGGCCAACCATATCCAGGTATGTCCAATCCTATTTGGGGCTCGAATGCTCAACCCCATGCCCCTGTTCAAGGATACAATCCTATGAGTTACTTTCCTCCACAACAACCACCGAATCTTCCTGGGTCTTCGCATTATATGCAGAATTCTTATGGTCCTACTAGCTTGCCAATGGGACTCCCTCCCCAAAGCCACTAGTACCCGCATGTGAATAGACAATTACCTTTCTTAGCCACCTTGAACCTCCCAGATCTGTCAAGGATTTTAAATGATCTGATTCATCACTCTCCCCAATGGCCCTCTATACAAGCCAAACTACTATCTAATATCCCTAAATTTGATGGAAAAGCGGGAGAGGACCGGAACAATCACGTCATGACTTTTCACCTTTGGTGCTCATCCAACTCCTTCATGGATGACTCTATTCGTTTACGCCTTTTTCAATGAACTCTCACGGGTTCTGCCGCAAAGTGGTATATAGAATTACCACGAGGTTTGTTCACCAACTTCAACACCCTAACTATGGCTTTCCTCACCCACTACTAGTTACCGATCCATTATGAAACAGGGATCAATATTTTGAGTTCTTTCAAACAAAACAAAGCCACTCATATCTCTGATCACATTCATGAGTGGTGACGAAGATGATGTCTCATCAAACTCGAACTTCTCGATCAGTTGCTGGTAGAGTGGTTCATGAAATCATTCATGAATGACATTGTTCGTGACATCGCCATGGGTGGAGTTGTCACGGAAGAATAGGCCATTAGTTGTTCTCAATACCTTGACCTCATTTACTCACAAACGGACACTCTTTACGACTTACTCCCTGATGCACCTCGTCCTTCTACTTTCGCCACTTCAACTACTCCCACTGCTTCTCATGTAGCTGACGGTGTAATTGGCACTTTCCATGCCCAACTGCATTCCATCCAAACCTCTAGCGACAAACCCAAACAAGATTCTTCTAATGTTCAAAATGCTTTGTCTCCTACCCCTCCCACTGGCAAGACTTCTGAGGTAAATGTTGTCCAATCTACCCCCATTGGTAAAAACAAATCCAGAAAGGGAAAGGGTAAGAATACGAAGGACAAAAATACTTCGCAAGCAGAGAGAATCAAAACTCCACCTGTTGACGATAGGGATAAGCGCAAACCCCGATACCCTTGTCTTATCTGTGGTGATGATCACTACACTAAGGATTGTCCACGACGCACCAAGGTTACTAAGTTCCTTCAAGGGACCACGAAACCACCCACTCCGGCCGTATTGTCACAACCTTTCCCTTCTCAACAATAGGCCCAATTGGTCATTCATGACCAACCATCCCCCTCCACTACATCTTATGTCTTAATGTGTACAGGTGATTCAAAGAAAAGTGACATCACACTTACCACTTGAGCCAAAGATTATTCTTCCTCCAAAGAGAAGGTTGATGCTACACCTCCTTCGTTGGTCCAACCATCTCCTATGACTCCACCTACCAATGGTCCTCTTCATCTTGAATGACCAAGACTCGACACAGTCCTCGCCCTCCTCCAAAGGGTGTCATTCAAAAATCAGCTTTCAATCCTCATGCCCGTGCCACCCAGAACTACAACATTGTTGAAGATCTGGCCCAAGCACCATCCGCGATGTCAGCCCTCGAAGTCCTTCAAAGTTTTCCTACACAACGGAAGGCATTGTTGAAAGCTATCAGTGGAATCAACCCTATGGATACAAATTTAATAATTTTTGACTTGAAATATCACATTCCAAGGTTACCCCCTCAACTCATGTTCCAAATACAAGTTATTGTTTCCGACAAAAACATTTGTAGAATTGTTATCGACGAGGGTGCCTCGATGTGCGTCATGTCTATTACCTGCTGGAAAGCCATCGACTCTCCCTCTTTGACTGAATCCCATAACACACTCAAAGCATTTAATGGATCAGGTTTTAATCCTTACGGTGTTCTCCCTTCGTTGCCAATCACGTTAGAAGGAAAAATAGTCCAAGTTGAAGTGGAAGTCTTTGACGCTCCTCTCGATTACAATCTTCTGCTTGGACATAGCTAGATTGATTACATGCGCGCAGTTGTGTCGACTCTTTTTCGTGTTGTACATTTCCCACATCAAGGAAAGGTAATTATCTTCGACCAATTAGACTTCTTTAACTTAGATACACACACTGGAAACGTACCATTCNGATACAAGAACGTAGGTGTGGGTCTTCTTAAAGACTCTTCGTTAATGGGTACCTTCCCCATCCCACTGCCCAATGTTCCATATCCATCTGTCACTTCAATCAACATGATCTCCACCAGAACCCCTACATCTCATGACCCATGGATGGTACCTGACCCTGGCGATCATCTTCGTTACAATGATGAAATGACTTTGAGTTCGGTTGAGTCCACCTATCAAGCCATTCAATCAGCAACTCCTCCTACCCCCTCTCTTGGTGATTTATCTCTAGATCCTTTCCGCGTCATTTTTCCCATGGACGAGATGATTATGTCTGTCATGGAAGACACCCCCTAGGACGATGGGCATCATCATTCCATCCTCTTCCTAGAACAACACACCATCGAGAGCTACCAACGGATTTCGACCCTGTCAACCATTGTCGTCATTTCCACTATTCCTGAGTCCACACAAGATGTGTTTTCCAAAGGGAACTTAAGAAATATATCACCCACCATTCCCCTCGACATATCCATCAAACCTGGAATTGTCAAAAATGTGCATATCGGAGCTTCGTGTTCCCCTGATGAGATCATCACCTACAAGTCACTGTTCAAATAATTTTGTGACATCTTCGCCTAGAGATATGAAGAAATGCTGGGTATTGACCCCGACATTGTGATACATGAGATTGAGACATACCCAGATGCTAAATCCGTCCGATAATGCCTTCATCTAGTTCACCCACGTAAAGCGACTGCTATCAAGCTTGAAGTTGATAAACTTCTCAAAGACGACTTTATTTACCCGGTGGCTCTCACTGACCGAGTTTCCAATCTTGTCCCAATCGACAAGAAACAAGGCACAATTTGCGTGTGCGTTGATTATAGGGATATTAACAAAGCATGCCCTAAAGACAACTTTCCTACTCCCTTCGTCGACCAGATTGTTGATGATTATGCCAAAAGTGAAATCTTCTCTCTGATGGATGGTTTCTACGGATATAATCAAATTAATATTGTTCCCGAGGACCAACACAAAACCGCTTTTATTTGTCCTTAGGGCACTTTTGCTTATTAGAAACTTCCTTTCGGTCTTAAAAACGCTGGTGCAACCTTTCAGCATGCTATGTCTTATGCCTTCCATGATATCAAGAACATCATGCAGCCATATCATGATGACTTACCTGCTCATTCCATGCACCGAGTCGATCATCCAATACACCTCCGAGCCATTTTCCTTTGATGTCGTTTTTACCATATACGCTTGAATCCTTACAAATGCATTTTCTACGTAGAATCCGACCGACTTTTAGGATTTATTGTTTCACGTCAAGGGATCAGGGTAGATCCTTTAAAGGTTGAGGTGATTCTCAATCTCCCTCCTCCTTCTTCGCTTCACCAGTTACAAATTTTGCAAGGGAAAGCAAACTTTATTCGTCGTTTCATCTCGAACTATGCTGAGATAACTCTTGGATTTACATGACTACTCAAAAAGGAGTCCGATTTCGTATGGGATACCATCGCAAAAAAAGCCTTCGAAGATATGAAACTTTCCTTGACACATGCTCCGCTTCTCTTCCCCCCCAATTACAGTCGCGATTATTTCCTCTACCTCACAACCTCAGATTACACCATCGCTATGGTTCTTGTCCAAGAAGATGATTCTCATGACAAACATTTTATCTATTACTTGAATTGAAGTCTAAGGCCTACCGAAACCAAGTATTTACATGTCGAAATTCTAGCCTTGGCAACCATCCAAGCAGTGCAACGTTTCCGGCACTATATCCTCTCTCGCAAGACTACGGTAATTTCTAACTGCAACCCTATGAAACACATTCTCACCCATCAACTGCTAGGGGGAAAATAATCCAAGTGGATCATGATACTATAGTATTTTGACTTAGAATTCGAACACGTTAAGTCCAAGAAATCCTTAATTTTTGTCAAGTTGATATGCGACTTTCCCTACTCTGAAATGGAAAATGTAGCAGTCAATTCATTACTTGATGAATCCCTTTTCCTAATTAATTCCGATGATATTTGGTACGGAGATATCATCATATATCTCCAAACCCAGACTTTTCAGCCCAATTTGTCCAGTACTGACCGATGTTGAATATGCTACCAAGCCCATCAATATATTATCCTCGATGATACTCTTTATCATCATGGGATTGACTCAGTTTTTCAACGTTGCCTCACGTTCGACAAAGCTGAGAAAGCCTTAAATGACTACCATTTTGGAGCATGTGGTGGTCATATGTCCGGGTATGCTACTGCCCAGAAGATCCTATGAGCAGGGTATTTTTGGCCTTCTTTATTTAATGACTGTATAATTATTTTCCAAAAATGCCACGCTTGCCAGACCTACAACCATAAAATACGGTCACATCCTGCTCCTCTTCATCCTGTGGTCTCTGTCGGTCCTTTTGCGAAATGGGGTATCGATTTCATGACATGTCACCCTCACTTGGCTGAGGGGCATGGATACATTATTGTAGCCATAGATTATTTTACAAAATGGGTCGAGGCAATGCCGACATTTGACAACACCGGAAAGACCACAACATTATTCATATTCAATCACATCATAGCTCATTTTGGTGTTCCTCAGGCTATCGTCACCGATCACGGTAGCCACTTTAGAAACTTCATGATGTTCGAACTTGCTGAAAAGTTGGCTCTTCACCATGAAAATTCAACACCCTATTACCCACAAGCCAACGGCCAAGTCGAAGCAATTAATAAAGTCCTCATAACAATGCTTCGACGAATGATAGGGATTCACAAAACAAGTTGGCACACAATGTTGTTTTCAGCATTGTGGACTTACCAGATGTCCGTTAAGTCTGCTACCGGGTTTACACCATTCCGGTTAGTCTATGGTCTAGAATCCATCCTGTCGATTAAATGTGAGATACCCTCCCCAAAACGAGTCGTCAAACTCCTACCAAACACTTCTGCCAAAGAAGAACATCTTTCATATCTCATGCGATTAGATGAAACTCGACACGACACCACCCTAGTCATAGAAGCCCAGAAGAAACATGTCAAATCCCAATATGACAAACATGTCAAACCTCATGTTTTCTACGAAGGTGACCTGGTTCTCCTTTATGAACAAGATCAGGATGTGCTAGGAGCTGGAAAATTTGAAGCTATGTGGCGAGGTCCTTACATCGTTAGACGAGTGCTAGAAAAAGGAGCCTACGAGTTAGTAGATTATGATGGTATCCCTTTGAGTGAACCCAGAAATGGGTTGTACTTAAAGAAGTACTATGCCTAAGATCACCTATACATGAGTACTTTTATTTTATTGTATCATACTTCTTGTGTGTTACTGTAGTATGATTTTTTTCGTTATCTGGCCTCTACCCTTATGTTACATTGTGTTTGGTTTCCATATGTCAGAGTCTTCACTACCCCACATTGGCTTCACTGATGATGCTAGTCGTAGCACTCATAATCTTGCTTTTTCTACTTGGGCAATTTACACCCCTACAAACGAACTTATCACTCTACGAGGTGTGTGTCTCGACCGTGCGACCAATAATATTGTAGAGTATAACGTCGTTATCGAATTGTTGATCGATGTTATCTCGCTCGGTATCCGTCACTTGGTTGTATGAATCAATTCGCAGCTAGTAGTACTACAGTTAAGTAATGTTTATGCTATTCGAAGTCCTACTTTATTAAGGGTATATTTACGAATTTGCCTCTTGGAGTGCTATTTTGATTATATTGAGTATCAACATATTCCTAGATGTCTAAATACATTAACTGATGCATTAGCTAACTATGTGTTAGATAGACATTTGGACCATTTATAAACCAATCACATCACATGTATCACATAACACAAGATAAGCTGGTAGAAGCCGTATATATGTATATAACAATCAAAAGTTTTTTACAAAAAGGTTCTGTCCAAGGACCAAAATTTCAAAATCTGAAGCTCATAGCTTCTACAAAGAAACGTCATGGGTGACGCTCGTGATAACACACAACTTCTCGGGCAACCCTACGAAGCAGCCGACCAATAGACTCTGACACGCCCACCGTATGGCACTGATAACACTGAGGGACCTCTCTGATAGGCATGTATGGAATGTCAGCAGTCAACCCCTCTAAGTTTTGTTCCACTGCCTCATAATCTTCAGCATCCCATCATGGCACTGGAGCCAACTCTCCTCATCATTGAATAGGAGAGGTACTCATAGGTTGATAAGGCCCCATGTCTGTGTCATAAAAAAAAAATCACCTCTCCTCGTCGCTGTAATTAGACCTTGGACAAACATAAAAACATTGCATATGATAAAACTCATAAAAACACTTAAAAATGAAAAAAATGTGTACTTATTACCTAGATCTCCCCACTAAGCATCCTCAAGTAGGGCCAAGTCCAGATCCCCTCATAAATCCAACCCGACATAGGCATAATCGTTGACCATCAACATCTGTGGCTGAAACCAGTCAAAGAAGGAATCATTGTATTTGATGATTGGCCCAGCTACATGTTGGGCCATGAGGTTGCACCACCTCAACATACTCAGATCCTCTAGAGCTGGTAAACCTCACTCAACTTGTAACCTCAACAAGGGAACCCTCTCAAGAAATAAGGACACCAAAAGTGATCCATACCCGAATTGCTTCAGGTCACCTTTCCTGCATTTTGTCAACTACCTCTTTATGCTACGAAGGACTGTGTCTGACCATTTAAAGACCCAAGGCTCAGTACACTCTATGGAATACTGAAAATATCTCTAGAGAGCCATGTGTGGAGCAGTGATCCCAGCCATACAAGCAATGGTGAACAAGATAATGCGAAGGGTCAAATCCTGGACCCCCCAAATGGCCACTTTTCCTTTGCTTCTTTCCACCTCTGGAACACAGTACTGATGGAAATACTCACTCATAGGCAGCCCACCACCTCGGATACAAGTCAAGATAGCATGGTACCCACACCATGACAGTCCTGTTAGGAAGTAAACATCCTCGATATCTAAGGACAATGTGTGGACCCCCACATGGAATACTTGTTGTTCCACGTCCCACATATGAACGAGATACTCCAATAGCTTGACTTCGGCCCTCATACCTAGGATTCAAAATAATTTCAAGAGACCACAGTCTCAGAGAGAAGAAACAGTGCCTGGGTCATTCCTGGCAATAGAATCATCCTCTTCATGCTCTCTTTTGCACCACTCCAGAACCATCGTGATGGTCAAATGCCTGCACAAGAGCCATAAGAAGAAGGTCAACAAATTTTTTCAAGCTTTGGCACATTTTTCATTGAGCAAAAATCAAAGTAATTTTTCATTTTGCGGCCCTCACAGGTGCCCCTTTATCACAGTGTGAGGTTATCGTAGGTGCCTTTGGAGCCACCTGTGAGAATCATTCATTCTCGTAGGTCCTATATGGCTAGCCTGCGAGAACACCTGTGCGCAAGTTTTGGCCCTAAAACAAACTCAAAAACTTGAAATTTGCCAATGAAAACAAAAAATTAAACCATGAAAAGGCAGAAGATAGGGAGCTTACCTCACTGACGGAGACGGTTCGCCGAAGGGTTGCTTATACCCTCCGCAATCGAGCATTGAGATTCGAGGGCAAAAGAGGGGTTTTGGGCTAAAATTCTTGGCAAAGTCACAATGACTATGGTAAAATAACTTTTACCCACTTATATTTACTTTTTTACCATTTTTGTTGATTTTTATAATTGTTTTATTTATTAAACCTAATGCCTAATATCCCTATGAGTGCGATTTTTTATAGATGTAATGACTTTGAAGTCTACATGAAGGAGTGCGAATATTTTCTCTTTTTCATCACATGCTTAATTGTTTTTTATGGTTTTTAGACAAAACCTCAAGCTTGGTCTTTGTTTGTTCTCACGCTCGAAAATACATGAGAACGTAATCGAGCACACTTTTATCACTTTTTTGGGCTCATCAAGGTTATACGAAAAAGGAACCCCTTGGATTCCTCTTTAAGCTCTTTCCAGACTCTCTAAACATGAAAAGATTGTGGAGCGATCTTTCTATTTTCACGCTCATTAAAGTATTTGAAGAAAGTGTTTGTTGGGCGATAATTTATCTCTTTTTCGGTCCCATCAGACTACTTTATGAAAAAGGAACTGAGAGAGTTCTCATTTGAGTGTTTTTCCAAACTCTATAATCATGAAAAACCTTCGAGTTTTCTATCTTTGGACTCGTTAAACAAACATCGAAAGACCCGTAATGGGATCGAACCACTCCTTCCTAGGGTTCGTTAAACATACTCTGAGGTACTCGTCCAAAGGATGAGATTACATTAACAAGCATATGTTATCCTCCTCAAGCTTGTGTAAAAATAAAGAGGTACTTGCCAGAAATGGTGGGGGGGGATTTGGGAAAGGGATGTGTTTTCATATTCATATTATTGGCAGTAAGTGTCACTCTTGAACATGACACCCCCTATTCGTTATCTGAAGCCGGCTTGGGAAATCCATTTGTCTCTCATTCGAATTGCTACAAGGTCATATCCTGAGTTGTCTTTGAGTCAGTGCTACCAAATCATTGGTCGTGTCATTCATATGTTCAAGAGAAGTTAATTTGAAACCTCTATTGAGTCGGCTATCTACAGTTTTCCATTCTCTCTGTGTCGGCCTTCCCTGTGTCCAGTTCTACCTACATCATACTCTGTTTCACCTTCAAAATCTGTTACTCATTTCGTGTCATTGACGAGGGATACATCAAGGCCCTCTTGTGATGAGTTTTGTTCCGTCAACTCCAGCTCATTATCCAGAAACAATACTTAGAAATTATTCGGTACCTTGGAACTTGCATGCCTCAATGGCAGGTTTCCTCACTTTCGAAAGTGGGTTTTCATCATTGACCCCTAATTGGGATATTCCATTGAATGTTTGACCTCAACTCATTTATTCACATTTGGTGGATTGTACTAGTGTACCTTGGGAGTCATTGACATTAATGATGATTTCCCTCTCACTTGTTAACAGTTTTATCAATGATCGGTAATCAAGTGGTTTCTACCATGTTCGACTTCGGCACATGTAATCACATCATTAGATTTGTACTTTTAGGTGATGGGATTGAAGACCTTGGGTCTCATCTCTTTGATCCAGTCTGCGATGGAATATGTATAATTTGCTGACACATAGATCCACTTTGTATGTCACGTGGCTATGTCGTCTTAATTTGAATCTTATTGCATAGATCCATAGTGTATTTTTGGTGGCTATGCAATATTTTTATGGCATGGATCCATGGTGTATGATTGGTGGCCATGACCTATGTTCATGATGTCGTCCATATTTGATCTGAGTATGGGAATGCCTACCTCAGAACTGGTATTATATTTTGCAGATGCTTGGTTGTTTGTAGGTTTCCAATTAGGTGAACTCCTGGTTTCCGACACACACGCGCAGTTTACAAAGTATTTCGGCTGTCACTGATTCCGGCCTCATACTTTGGGGAGCATTCTGTTACATGTGATTTTGGTCATCTTGGTGATGTATTAACAATGGTGTATTTAGGCTCCCAACAAGGACTTTTTTCCTGAGAAAAGTGGATCTTGTCTCCTTCCAAAAACATATGTTCAAAGTAAGTTAGTAGGTTGCATATGGCCTAGGGTGCGATAATCCCTCATTCTCACAGGCCACCTTCATTTAGGGTGTGAAATTCTCGTAGTTTTCTCCATACATAGGGTGCGAACCTGTTTTTAAGATTGGAAAAGAGAAGAGGTCTCGAGGGTTCTAGAAGGGAATCTTCTAGAAAATGAGTTGGCATTCATATGGTTGTCATTTTATTGACTTCTTAGATTTGATGGGATCATCCTCATCCATGTAACCATCTCTCCTTCTGCTATATATTGAAAGGATTCTCATGGAAAAGGTTAAGAAAGATTAATTGAAGAATTGGTGAAGGAATTGTGTGAAGAACCCTGCTTGGACAGAGGCTTGAAGGCTCTAGTTGGTATATCAAGAGGAATTGGATCTTTTTCATGTAAGTACAGAGAAAGTGTGTGTGTTGGAACCAAGGTTCATTGAAAGGAAGCTTGCGACATCAAGGGGATCAGGCTGTATCTTCTACTTTCAATTAATATGATACAGCGGCATGTCCCTTTCCCATAAAGTCACTCTTACTTTATTGTGTAATTCCTTGATCATATGCATAAGTTGACATTGAATACATTTTTCTATCTTCACTTTGGTTGGTTTGTGTTGTCTTGGTCTTGACCTCATGAGAGCACTGGATTGAAGCGAGAGCAACAGAGACCTAAGGAAGCGATACAAAGGTATGTCACCTATTCCTCCTTATTAGCAGATTCAATGATCACAACTTAGGGAAAGAGTCATGTCTTGTCTTGTTTTGTTCTAGATCCAAGTGGATCTAGGGAGATCTATTAGTGTTCGCACCTACCGATTAGTCCGATAACACTTGGAGCATCTCATTTTGGTGCTCTGTCTCACCTACATCACTGGCTTCCAACAATTGGGGTGCGGCCTTGCGAATCTCTGGCCAGGCTTCAATAAGCCTTTCTTACAATATTTCTAGTATGTGCTTAATATGGGCCTTGGCTTGTTCTTCTTGTTGTCTTGATGATTGCGCAAGGAACACTTCCTCCCTCGCGACCTTGAAAGACCTCTCAGCTTGTTGGAGCCTTTTCTCCAGTTAATCAGTTGATGCTCTAATCCATCCAAATAAGTGTGTTGCTAGACACTGTACCAGGTTAGCAGATGAAGGAGTTGCATCTCTCGGTGCTTGTGTCTATAGTGGAAGTCCATTGGACATTGAATGCTCTGAGAGGGTATCTACCTCCTCCTCTATTGATGGTCCTGGCACGATCCTCAACCTTAGCACTGAGGGAAAGAGATTTAAAACCTTTGTTCTAGATATGCATAGTTGCATCAGTTCTGAACATTGCTGAGGGTTTTGGAGAACCTACTCCATTTTTTCACATGCAGATGTCACACTCTACATAGGTGTTGATTTTGGTTCCTTCTAAGCCTTTAGTATCTCCTACTCTTTTGTTGCGTCTACTTCCTACATTGTGTTTTCTTGGGCACCCTCACCCTTGGTTGGTGAGGGGATTTGCTAGTTTCTTTGGGCTTGCAGCTCCTCCACAGTTTGGGTGTCTTTTCCTTGTGTCGAAGGCTTAGTTTGTTGTTCCTGGATGTTTAGGTTTGGACTAGTCATCTTCATGCTCTACTCTGGTACTTTGGGGTTTGGACTAGAAACTTCTAGTCCCAGCTTAGGTAAATCTTGGGTTATTTCTAGGATTTCTCGCTCCTCTTGATATCACTAATTGAGTTGAACAAGCTCTGGGTTTGTGGTCTGGGGTGGACTGGTGGTTTCTGGGGTTGGAAACTAGGGTTGTGGTGATGATAGAGGGTGCTCAATGATGGTTTTGGATGGAAATATTTCAGGCTCAGGGTCATCCTGAATGTGGATGATGGGGCTTGCTTTTACAGTTGAGCAGGTGTGGGGGATGAATGATGCAATGGATTGGGGGTTCAGAGGTTTATTTGGTGAAACCCCAGTTCTGGGATTCTTCACCATTGGTTCGTTAACGAACATAACACTCAGGATTTGGTTGATGTCCTCACCTGACAACACAACATTAGTTGGAAGCCGATGGAGGACTGATAGCATTCTTTTGTTATGTACCAATGGTTGCATATTGTCTTCCTCCTCGGAGTCTGATTCTATTGGAGCTTCTTGATTCTGTGGCTCTGGGCCTAAGCGTGACCCTACTCCTGCTTCTTTGTCTTTCTTCTTCAGCAGTTTGGCAGGCAGAATATAGTGCATCCCCAACTTGTGCAGGTTGCGTTTGACTCCTGGCCATGACATTACCTATTTTTCGAAGGCCTCCTCATCCAGATAGAATGACAACATCCTTGTATGGAAATATTCCCTGCTAACATGTCTCATCCATACAAACTTATGGTGTTGGTTCATGCTGAAGGAAATTTTTCTTGTATTTGATTTGAGGAGCTCCTGCAGAATACACAACCACTATGTTGCATCTATTAGTTCATTGTACCACTTAGAAAATGTTGCGGTGTTGAAGGCTGCATTCTTTGAATCTCATTTGGACTTCCAAAGCTCGAACATCTTCGCCATGTGCCCCTTGTCTAGTAGTGTCGACACCATTCCTATAGGTGGCTTCCATTTGAACATTGTGAATTCCAACAACGGATATTCGTAGGTGAAGGTTCCTCCCTTCTCTTGTGTTTCCTCGCATGTCACTAGTGGTTCCTCCAACAGGTAACTACACCAATTGAACACAACATCATTGGAGAAAAAGTCTACTACTAATAATGCATCTAGCATGCATTCACCCTTGTAGTATAATCTCATAACCTTGTTGGCTATGATGTAATAACCATTCTGGATTGTCTCTGGTAATATGGGGTCGATTACTGTTATGTGTCCCTCCCTCTTTGTGTTGAATTTTTCATACAGGCTGAGCTCTCCTTTCTTTTTGGCATGCTTACCCAGACCTTGGAATCCTTTTGACACATATTCTCCTTTGAAGGAAATTCCAGTAAGATGATGGATGTCTTCAGTATGGATTGGATACTGGTTATCCAACTAGAGACTTATGTTATGCACCCTACTTATCAGAAATTTTATGCACCGCGCAACCTCACCAGTGGTACCTAATATTAGTAGGTATCTAAGGTTCATGATGGTCGAATTGAATAAGTTGACAAATTTTGGTTTTGGCATGAATTGCATGCCTCCTAACTCATCTAGAATCATCTCCCAAAAGACATATATATTCATCTAGGGGAAGAAAACTTGATCTATTAGGTCAAGATCAAAGAGCTTAACATGCTCCACCTTCCCTTTGAGATCACCCATGACCTCGACTCGAGGGTCACAGGGATCGTCTGGTACCGCATCTTTAGACATGACGCTTTGGCTTGCTGTGGCTTTTGACATTGTGGATTCTGAGTTATCACAACTTTTGGGACAAACTAAGGACTAGGGTCAGGACTACAGATTTCACAATTGTACAAGCTGGTTCACTCTACCGAATTTGGAAATGGATATGTTCTTTGAAAACGATGCGTTCTCAGACAAGTTCTCATAGCCTTATACTTGTCTTAGTGGGAAATTTTAGCAATAAATTTTGTTCATCATGACTGTATGGACACAACTGGATCCGAGTTTTCCGACGGGATGGTTTAACGGGGTAAATCCTATCAGGCGATTTTGGCATTTACTTGTGTCAGTGGGATAGGGACATGGTCGGTTTTAGAACTTTCCATTTGACGGGTGGGAATCCTGACGTGAAATCTGATGGCATATTTGTGTATCACGGCTTTATGGCTTAACTTAATTCATACGGGGTGTCGTAATGGCAATAAAGGTTGTGACTAGATCGGGTTCGTGTGGCACATGGACTCATATCATATTTGGATTTGTTCTCCCTTCGACCGCAAAGGGGGTCTCCATCATATTAATGACTAGAATTAATGTATTCTCTTATGCTTTGGATCCTGCACTACTGAGTCATTAGTTCTATATCAAACAACACTTAAAAAAAAATGAACTAAGTGTCATGGCGCAACACTGTGCACATCGACTTTATTAACTGAATTTGCAAAATTTTTAGAAAACTCAAATCTAACTATTACACATGCTCCTTTAGACTAGAGAAACAGTCCTTGTTTCTCAATTTTGAGACATATATGGCTTCAGGTGAGCGTTGTTCACCCATCCTGGCCATAGCATACCATCCAGTTGCACAATTTTGACTACTCCTGAGGGTTGGATCTCCTCAATTATAAATGGTCCCAACCAGTGCATGTGCAACTGGCCAGGATGCTTCTGGTACTGATTATCATAGAGTAGAACCTTTTCTCCTTTCATAAATACCTTTGTCTTAATGTGCCTGTCATGCCAAGATTTTTGTCTTGATTTTTCAACTAACTGATGGAAGTCTGCTAGAAATCTGGTCTCCTCGAGTTCTTGTAACTCCATAAGTCTCTACACAACTAATTCCTCCTCTGACATATGTGTGATCTGTGCAATATACAAACTTGAAGTGATGAAATATATAGGCACCATTGCCTCTTTCCCATAAACTAGCTGGAATGGTGTGTACTTATGGAGTTTCTTTGTGATTGTCCTATAAGCCCATAGTACTGCTGGGACTCTATCATCCCAATATTCTTGGTTTTCACAATAGACCTTTTTCAACCCTCTTTCTAGAATCTTGTTGAAGGCTTATACTGTTTCGTTGGCCTGCGGGTGGTAGGGGTTGCTTTTGTGATGTTGGATCAAGAACTCTGTTGTAAGAATTTCTAAAGTGCTACTAATGAAATGAGCTCCCTGATCGCTGGTTAGGATCATAGGACATCCAAAATGAGTGATAATATTCTCAAAGATGAACCTGGCAACAATATTGGTCGAATAATCATGAACAACTATTGCTTCAACCCAACGCGTAAGGTAGTCAATTGCGGTGATGATGTACCTAGCCTTTGAATGCTTGGCTATGGGGTTGATTGGTCCAATGAATTCAACTACCAATTTCTCGAATTCTTGTAGATCTCTAACTGGTTGCAGTGGTAATTCATCTCGTCGTGACAATTTACCCACTCGTTGACAAACATCACATGACCTAGCATATACTTTTGCATCCTTGAAGAGTGTTTCCCACCAAAGTCCAGCGTGTACAACTTTCTGTGCAATGGAATTTCCTCCTACATGACCTCCCGCAACTCCACTCTGGCATTCCCATAGTATATCCTATCTTTCATGATCTAGGACACATCTTCTAAGGATACTATATAGTCCCAATTTATGCAACTGTCTGGCGATCAGCTGGTAATCTGCTACTCTAACAATCATGTGGCATTTCTGGGTTGTGGAATATGTTTCTGGGCAGGACCTTGTACTTAAGAAGATTGATATGTCCTCCAAGTACTCTGGTATGGACTCAACCCAAAACAAGTCTGCATCTGGGAGCTGATTGTATACTTCTCTGCCACATTCCCTTGACTCTAATATGGATAGGTGATCAGGTCCTACATTGCAACTTCCTAGCTTAATGATAAATTGAAAGGAAAACTCCTAAAATAACAACAAATATCTACAAATTCTCCCTTCCAACACAGTTTTGTTAACTAGATATTTCAATGTAGAATGATCAGTAAAGAAATTGAAATGAGAACCTAGCAAATAATGTCTAAATTTCTGCAAAGAATAAATCTTGGCTAAGCCCTCCCTTTCTATTGTTGTGTAGTTGTGCTTTGCTTGCAACAACTTCTGACTCACAAAATATATAGGATGATCCATAGCTCCATCTCCAGGTTGCATTAAGATAGCTCCTAAGGAAATTCCTGAAGCATCTACATGTACATCAAATTCATTCTCCCATTTTGAGAATATCAAAATCAATGTTGTGTTGAGCTTCTCCTCGAGTGTCTCAAATGATTTATCACATTTTAGAGTCCATTGGAACATTTCATCCTTTTTCAGTAGGTTTTCCAGAGGTGCAGTAATGTTGTCATATCTTCGAATAAACCTGCGATAGAAACCTTTGTGTCCCAACGTGGAGTGAAACTGTTTAGCATTCGTAGGTGGTGGTATGTTCGCAAAGACCACAAATTTAGCTGGGTCTACTAATACTCCTTCTCGGCAGACTATATGGCCCAAACAATTCCCATGTTGAACACAAAAGATACACTTTCTGAGATTCAATGAGATCTTCAATTCTCTGCATCTGTCAAACATTAGTTATAGCAGTGCTACATGTTCCTTAAGAAGGATATATATCATCCAATCATCCATATATATTTCTATAAACTTGTGAATGAACTCTCTAAAATCTGATATTACAATCCTGGAGAAAAATGTAGGGGCGTTCTTTAAGACAAATGGAATCACATTGTATGTGAAAGATCCCCATTCGGTTATGAATGTGGTCTTCTTTTTGTCTTCTTTGACGATCCTAACATGGTGGTACCCTGAAATCCATATGTGAATGAGTATGCTTCCTTCCCCACAACCTTTTCTAGCACCTCATCAGTAAAAGGTTTTGGAAAAGGGTCATGCACATAGGTAGAGTTAAGGCTTCTATAGTCTACACAAAATCTAATGTCCTATGTGCCTTTCTTTCTTTCAATAACTATTAGGCTGACCCATTCTGCTTCTTCTACTGCAAAAATGAGTCTTGCTTCCAAAATATTATCTATATCCTTCTTAACCTTCTCTTTTAATATAGGGTTAAGACGGTATGGTATATGTCTTAGAGGCTTAGATCTTGTTTTCAACTCAATTTTCATTTCTCCCATAACCCCTTTGATCCTCTTTAACTTTGAAAAAGTCTTTGGGAACAAATCCTCATATTTCCACAACAAAATCTGTATTTCTTGACTGGTTTTCTCATACCACTAGTCTCCCACCATAGCTATCTTGGGTTTCTCTATTGTCCCTATATTTATTTTGCACAATTTTAATGGGTGATTGTAGGAGCTATCAGTCTAGTTGGGTATGGTGTTCTTTATTTCTCTGCTTCCATCTGTCTCTTTGATGTCTAGGTTTCTCAATTCATCTAAGTCCTAGGCTTTCTGAATCCTTGCTAATCTAATAGCATTATATAGGTTTCTCAGTTGATGGCAGGTGAAGGTTAATATGAAGTTCTTGGCTATGTTTGGCACATACCACTAAGTTTGATTTCTGATTACCATTATTTGTAAAAATAAATTCTTTAATATTTTGTAGCACTACTTCAAGCTTAGGGTACTTACTTGTAAATGATAAGTCCTTGCAAAAATGAGCTGCTAATATTTTCCAGTTGTTGTTCTATCTTCTAGTTTCCTCATGTATGAACCAATATTTCAGGATTGGACCTAGAGAGTGGGGAAATACCTAAACCCAGAAGTGAGAGGGTATTCCCACATCTTTCCACTATGTCACACACTGTTCAATATGCATTCTAGGATCTGATTCTCCGCTAAACAGTTGTTCATCTTGGATATTCATTTGCATCTCTGATTCCAGCTACTCCTTACTCTGGAACCTATACTTGATAGATTTATTCACCTTGTCCCAAGTTTTGAGTAAGGATTTATAATTATCCCACCATCTGGCAGGGGTGTTCTGAAGAGCTACATCTAGTACCGAGATTCATTGATATTCTACTACCTTTTCTTCCATGTTGAGTATAAAACTATCCAGTTCTGAGGTGTCATCGTATACTGGGTGTTCTATAACTTCAGTCTCAACCTGTCTGGTTACTCGGACAGTTGCGCATCTTATTGAGAATATTTCATACGAACCTTGTTGCCAACTGTCAAAATCCAATTCTGAATCTTCGTCTGCTGACTGTATGCTTCTCCAACTTATTGATCCATCAATAGTAGGATTTATATAATCATCTCTTGTTCCTATTGTTATGGTGTACAATTGGTCTAAGTCTTCTCCCTCCATATTATTGTCTGTTGGCTCTATATACCTGGGTCCTACATATGGATCCAAAGGTTGAACTACATTGATTCCATCAGCCTCAAAGATCATGGCTTCTTTCTTCAAGTTAATTATTGCATAATTTTCATAGGCCCAATCAATTCCAAGTAGTGCAAGGTAAGGGTCCTTATCTCCCATGATATCAATGACATCAAAGTCAGCCACTGTCTTTACTCCTGCAACATCTATTTCCACATTCTCCAGTCTTCCTATGGGGAAGATACAATATTGGTTTTCCATTCTTAACTGAATTGGGGAGTAAGTCAGCCTAGGTTTCCCCAAGGCTTCCCAGGTATTCTTAGGAAGAATATTCACATCAGATCCTAGATCCAACATGATGTCCTTAATCTCAAATTCATCTAAATGGGCTACTAGTCTGAATTATTTTTCAATTCGTACTTTTCTTTGTTGCACTCTCTGAGTACTCTTCTTAGGAAGATTATCCCTTATTCTTACTTCTAGGGGTTCTTCGTTCCCTAAAACTAGGTATAGCGCATTGCACAACTTCTATGTTAGTTGGTCATTCCCCAGAATGTTAGAGAATAATTGAAACCAAAGGTCAAATAAATTTTGAGGTTGCTCAAGTTGTCTCGGTATGACTATAGGGTTTTGAGGTGCAGGGGGTGAAGCATTGACTTTCACCATCTTAAGATAAACAATAGGATGTGGGGTTTTCTCGCATATCAAGGATAGGAATATTCTGAAATACTTCTATGGTATCTTTAAAGAACAACTTATGTTTTAGAGGGTCGTACATGTCTTCCTTAGGTGCTTCTTTCTAGATCTGAGGTGGAGTATCAGCATCAGCTCATGTCTTCACTCCTCCTCGAGTAATGATATTAAGGTTGGGCCATTGTCCCTTAATAACCCTCTTGATTTCTCAACTAATTATGTTAGTTCCTCTTTGTCATACCCTATCTTCCCATTTTGCAATTAATTCTGGGCAGTCTTCAGTTGTGTGCCCATTGATTCTACAGTGAGAGCACCATGGCCACCTTGGATGAGGACAATCTCTATCCATGTGAAATTTCTCATCGCAGTTATAAAATCTTCTTGGCCCTCTTCCCTAAGTTCTTCCTCCTCTAAAGTATCCTATGACTCCACCTCCTCGACCTCTTCCTGGTCCCTGAGGGTTTTCATTCACCCTGAATGTTGTTCAGTCTAGATGGTCTGCAAGTGCATCCAACGATCTACATTGATTGGTAGTATGCATGGTAGATCTGCAGAAATCAAAGTGTACTGTATTTTGTAATGTTGAATATTTATGCATAATGGGGCACTGTCTTGGCCCATTCCCATGGATTCGACAGATTTCACAATACTCAACTATTGGTGCTGCTTGGCCTCCCGGAAAAGCATGATATGGGGTGGGGTTATGGAATGGTAAGTTCGTAGACACTTGCACAATTCCTCCCATGGGTTCTAGTGGGGATCCCATCAGATTCTAAGGAGGTCCCATTCCCCTTATTCATGGACATTCGTTCATCATATGTCCTTCTATATAACATCCGGTGCACCAGACTGGTGGTCGTCCTGGTCTGGGTATTGTCATCTTTTGAATCTTTTCTGTAAGCTCTGATATTTTCCCTTATAGTTGTGTCAGATTCGCATCTTCTGGGGGTCTGGTCACTCTTAAGCTCCCAGGGTATCCCGCCATGGCTTCAATATTCATTGATTGTTCCAAGTTGTCTATTAAAGTGGATATCCATTGTTGCATTAGTAGAATCTGAGTCAAAGGCAACAACCCCTGAATGTACCATTCCATTTGATGTTCCTCATGGATTGGATGCGCCAACCTCCCTATAGCATATTTAAACTTTTGGTTGTATTCCCAAGTGGATTCACGTTCTCATTGCTAGATCTCGTACAAATCAGACATAGCCTGTTGTTCTAACTGAGGTAGTTTGAACTCTGCTATGAACCTTGTCTGTACTTGGCCAAGAGTGAATGTTTGACCTTGCATTCCTGGCACTCCTGTCTCAATGATCTTCAT
This sequence comes from Picea engelmannii, assembly GCA_009831015.1. NCBI lineage: Eukaryota > Viridiplantae > Streptophyta > Pinopsida > Pinales > Pinaceae > Picea > Picea engelmannii. Next base: position 123,282 of record ML820654.1, read on the forward strand.
GTACCACTTCAGAGCATGACCTCTCAAGGTAGTCTGGAACTCGACCAACTTATTCACATATGGAGTCCCTCTGGATGTTCATATTTATTCACACAAGAACCAGTGTTGATCAACATCTTTATCTCCCTTACCCCAAAATTTTGGGTATCGGGCAATCAAACCTCCTGCATGGCCAACCATTGTTGATCTTGTTTTTCTTATCAATATAAACCCTAACGGTCATGCTTGCAATCTAATAGGGAATCCCAATATCCTCCCTGTACTCACACTTCCTGGTTATGACTGACTAACTAATTGTACTGGAACAAAACTAACATGATAAGGTAGTATCAAACTTACCACTTATATAGAAGAAACTTGGTGTATGGGTGATTCGGGGTTGGAGCCACTAGCTTCGAGGAAGTTTTCTTTGATCTAGGGGGTCTCATTTTCTTCCACTGGAATGATCTCTTCGACCAGATTCCCGATCTCTCTGGTTATCGGGGTTGAATATTTTTGTTGGCACAGGGGAAGACCCGGGGTTCAATCCTACAACAACGCACCAACAAAACCCTAACTACCAACCCTTTAGGCAACACCTGTGAAGCAAATGAAGTCACACCCAAGGTAGAGGCAGGGGTTGTTGCAGGACTCATATGTATGCAACCTTAGTTGGGACAGAGATCTGTGATTGTAACACCTTAACATAGCACCTAGTAATTACAGTTCATTAATATTCAGCCTCTGTTCACAGTTCAACTAAACCCTAACAACAAATCAACACAACATTCACATAGATCCAATGGATTCAAGCACTAAGCATACCAATGGAGATCAGATATAGCATTCATTCACATTATTCATCACTAAGCTATCATATCAGATTCATCTATCCTATAACAGTGCACTAAGCATTGAATTACATAAACAAGAGAGCAATCATAAATCACAAATAATCCATAACACAGGATATATGTGGTTCACCCTCTCCCTGGGGCTATGTCCACCAACTCTTCGTCTTCTTTATTAGCTTCTTTAAATTTCCTTACATGCACAAAGCCTCCAAATCAACTTTGTAGAGGACAGGAGATCTGCGCACCTCATGAGATCCTCCTTCCCCGAGTATATATAGGCACAAAGCCTTAAATATTATTTTACAGTCGATTGCACTTATCCTTTCAAGTCTCACACAGTGCGCACAAAGACAAATCACACATATCTACTTTTTCACTTAGCAACAATGGCTCACATTGACTAGTCACTACTTCTTACATCACCTAGACTTTTATTTATTCATTACAACATAGGCCTAAGCATGGGTAAACCCATGGGCCGACATCCCCATACCCATTACATAAACCCAAAACCCAAAAAACCCTAAAAAGGGGCTGAGATCCCACGATATCCTCTTTGACTTGCACTACACCTTCAACAGCTTGTCGAAGTCCCAAAATGGTCAAAAATGACCAAGGGTCCTCAAAACTTGGTCAAGGGCCAACAAGACCCCAACAATCACCTGTGACTCATCCTGAGTCATTCTAGTCTAGGTAGTTCTACCTCAAAAGCCTCAATCTTGGCTCGGGCGACTTCAACCTATTGTTGTGCCATGACCTCCTTCTCAGCAAAATCTTGGATTACTGCTTCATTGACGGGTCCCTCTAAGCATTTTTCAGATGCAGTGACAACTTGCTCCAGTTTTGGTCCTCGACCTTTGATCTTTGTGAATTTTTGGCAAGCCTCATCTTGTATTGGTTGGAGCCTCTAAGTTACTTCCATGACTCTGCTATGAATGGTGTGGACCTGCTACTAGGTAGTGTGTTGTTCTTGGGATCGCTTCATCCTCTTAATGGCCAACAGGGGCTTCAACTGCACCTGTACTATTTTTGCTTGTTGCTTCACCTCCTGGAGCTGTGACTACAGTGAATTCAATTCAGGATCCATAGTGAGTCTCTCATAAATTTGGGCACTATGATCACTCAGTTGTTTACATTCCATGGTGAGGTCCTTGATTCTTTCAACTGTGCCTCGAGCAGTCACCTCTCTTTGATCTCGAACATCCTGCGCAGTACTAGGCACTGTTCTTAGCTCTAGATTTGTGATTCTCTACTAAAGCTACTAGATGGTTTCTACGAGTTGCGCTACTTGGTTTTCTACTGGTTCTTACTCCTTCTGCTCCAAGCCCGTCACAGAGAAAAGTGCTCTGTTGACTGCTTCTTTTATTTTGACCTTCTCTGTGAGAAATTTTTCTTTCTCCTGTTGGATCTACACTCTCTCTTCTTTGAACTTCACTTGAAGAGCATCCTTCTCCTGTTGCGCAATCCTACATTGATCTATAACTTCCTCCTATGCTTGTTTCAGGGCCTTTATGGCCTGGTCTTTCTCATCTTGTGCTTTATGAAGGCAGGCTTCAGTTACATCAGCTAGTCTGCAGAGTTGAGCAGGTTCATCTCCAAACTCTGGTTCTTCTGAGGGTGGGGGCGCAGTGGACACTGCACGGCTCGAGTAATGGGCTTGTTTTACACCTCTTAGTTATAATTCAATTCTATCGTACATAGATTCTTGTTTTTCCTTGTTTCTTTGCAAAATCTCTTTTAAGGCATCCCCTATTAGAAAAACAGGACCGCAGAGCAATAAAATAAAACAAATGCAGAAACAAAACACAGAAGACACACAATACAAGAGAGACACAGATTTACGTGGTTCACCCAGTGTGGGCTACGTCCACTAGAGAAATTGCCAGGTCCTTCCTTTATTATTGTCCAGCAAATGAAGGTATACAACCTACAGCAAAACCGGTTGTAACTTCCTCTTCTTTCTCTCACAGTCTCCTCTCTCAGAATACAATATTCACCATCATCCATAGCCGTAATACATTTCCCTCATAAAAGAGGGTTGCCTTCTAGGGAAAAAAACCCTAACAAAATCTCTACCGTTAGATCTGCGACCTTATAATGAACGGTCCAGATTTACAATGAAATTACAATATACTTTTACAAGGCAATTTTTTCTTCGGGGGCCCACTTGCCCCCGAACCCCGCAGAGGGGGTAGCCCCCCCCTGCACTCCCCCGCGTGGAAGAGTGTACATACTTCTGTGGTGTAAATACTTCATGGGGTATAAACGCGGCTGAAAGCAAGGACCTCTGAATCAGGAAGATAATCAGGCTCCACAACCAACAATCTCCCACTTGGAGACTGATCTCAACAACTGCACCGCTGCTGTATATGATAGACTCTGAACCTTCTTGGACCTAGCAAATTTCTCATCTTCATCTTCATTCTTGAAGACCAACTGAAACTGAGCAAGAACTCAGTTTCTCCCTGGTTACTCCCTTTGTTAACATGTCTACAGGA